>JAZKJV010011103.1:600000-798811 GCA_037367405.1 Ottelia alismoides | reverse complement strand
TGAAGACACATTCAGGCTCAACCAAGCAGTCAATATACCCCTTTATTCACCAACACACACATGAAGACCAACAAAGGTTGGTTATTTATTTTTTCATTTTTATTGGTGATAATTCATAATTTTAAGTTCATTACGTAGGTTTTAGGGCTAGTTTTTGGGCACTATTCTAGGGATACGTCCTCACTTCTCAACAATCACAAACATCCTGCGTACAATGACAGAGGTTTCTCTCCCATAAACCAAGAGTGGATTTTATTCCAATTTATTTCATTAATTTGTATTACAGTCCCAATTTTAATAAGAGCTTGTTACTATATTAATGTGAGCACAAGACAAGCATTCATCATCTAGTCAGCCATTCCCAAGTTCCTTTAATATCCTACATGATAAATCAGGAGAAGATCGAGAAAAGTCAATGCATTCTTGAAAAAAACGATGCATGATTGAGAGAAAACTTATAGTGCCTCCAATAATCTCCATGCATATGCAAGGCTGTTTTAAAATTTTACGCTACATCATGCAAGTCAAAGAAGCTACACCCTAAACATGCTTCTATTAGCGGGAAAGAATTCAATTTAATTTGGCTAAGTGAAGCGATGTATGTGTGTCTAGTGATTTAAGTGTGTCCTAACCTACGAGGCATGCACAAATGATAGAGAAATAAAATAGCTCGAAGAGCCATGTGCCTAGCCCTAGGTCGACACTTAAATGGAGCCTCACCCGGACTAGGGTGAGACTTTACCCACAAAATGCAAGGTTCAAGTTTATATTTATACACGCGAGCCCTCAAACGAGGACCGCTAGAAATGCAAATAATACACATTTTTTACACTATAGATGCATGAACAAATATTGACTAAACTCCTTGAACCCTTCTGAATTTCCTCTGTGGTTCCTCGCAGTGGGAGTTCTCAACTCCGTGCCTCCATGTAGATCGAGCGTCCTCCATCTTCACGGGCCCTATCATAAAGGAAAAAGTCAAGAAAAATATCAAAAAAATTAATCAAGAAATGATGCACAATTGAGCATAATGTCATGACCTAAAGTTTGGAAATAATCACATCAAAATATTACAATAAAATTCAATAAACAAATAAGGGTGAGCTGTGTCCCTAGCAACGATGTCATTTGATGAACCACATTTTCATTGCTTCAATAGTCGTGTATTTTGTTGTCGTACAGGCGGTGAGAACAATCCACGCAAAGACCACACCTTCGAATATGTGGTAATTATTTTACTTGGCAAGATAACAAGATCGAACAAAGAGACATGAGCCTCCTCGTCTATTCATCGAAAATTATTGATTAAATCACGAGTGATTAAATTCAAAGGCGTAGGCGTTCATATGCAATTAGAATGCATAACATAAAAGGATATACAGATACCTTATGCACACAAAATGATGATGTAGACAAAATGAGCAACATAGAATAAATGCTTCAAAATGAAAACAGAATGCACAAAAAATGATGCATGCACTTTTTATTTGATTTTATGCAATTGAAGTGAGAAGCAATGTGCATGTTATGCAAAAATAATCATACATGAAACCATGTACAAATATTCCCTAAAAATATTCAAGTCAATGGTAATCAAAGAAGGGTTAATGCTAAAGATGCGGAATTAATGAAGATTTTCAATGAAGTTCTTATTCCTCGAGGATGAAAATAGAAAATAGTAATAATCAATCAAAGATTCATTAGGGGGATGAGAGACCTGACTGGTCAATAAAGGGCCACGCTAGCGATGATGGACTGGAGAAGTTGTAAAATGGACGACCTTTGATGTTTTCCCGCATTTTCCTTGGTTCTTTAATTTTTTTCTCTATTCGAGCTTCCCATTCTCTTATTCAATGTTTTTTTACTTAGATCATTGCTGACTCAAAAAATAGAGTTGGGGGATTATAGTTTTTCACCTTTCTTGATGGTATTTTTTTAGTATATTGCTAAATTATTGTAATTATTTTCCTTTCATTCTCAAGCATTTACGTAACGTAACAGTTCAATGCACCTCTCCTTGCATATTATCAAAGGAGCTCCAGATAGCCCCCACTACCTAAATTAGTTAATGTTCATTAGGACTTCAGACATTCACTTGCGATCCACAATTGAGAGGAGTGGAAAGAAAAGGAAGAACAATGGTAAAAAAGGGATGATAACTAGAAGAGTCGTATCATCCATCTCCACGTTGCTTACCAGAGATCCTCTCAATTACAGTGACGAGGCCGTGCATATCAGTGAGTAGATCCTCTACATCACCATAGAGACTGCTATGATTCCATGGAGCATCTGAATCGCTCGATCTTGATCGAGGGGTTCACATGAATTCCTTGTTTTTGTGGGCCCTTACCTTTGGAATTCGTGTGAACTACTCGATCAAGATGGAATGGCTCGGATGCTCCACGAATTCATAGCAGTACTACAGACGATCTGCTCTCATGCAGACCCATCCTCCCATCTCCGTTAGCAACCATCGCTTGGAAGAGTTCCCTGTAGAGCGAGGTCCCAGGGAGGTCCATGACCTCTCCTACTCCGAAGCCTTCCAACGCCATCCCGAGATCTTTGAGCATGTACTCGATGAAACCACTGATCTCGAAGTCCCTCATCATCATCCTCTCATCGAATATCTTGATCACATTCATCCCTGCAAAGACGCTCATCATGACCTTAAAGAACCCCTCCATGTCTATCCCCACCTTCTTCATGAACACCAATGCCTCGCTTAGCCCCAGCACACTCCCAGCCCCTGCTATATGGTTCATGGTCTTGCAACTCTGCCTGCACCTGACTTCACATACATGTGTCGCCTTCCCCATGAGCTCCAGCAGAGGGGAGAGCCATCAGATGACCTCTGTGTCTCTGCCTGTGAAGATCGCCAGCTTTCCCTCCTTGGCGCCCGTGTCACCTCCGGACATCGATATGTCAACGACCCAACAGATGTGGGATATTTCCTAGGAGGCGATCTCCTGAGCGACGACATGACTGCTGCTGCTCATATCTACGATGATGTAGCCTTGATGGAGGGAAAGGAGGAGGCCATAGTACTTGAGTACAAGGGAAGACGATGTCGCTGGAGGAGGCAACGACAGACAGGGTAGGGGTGAGAGTGGCATCGGAGTTAAGAAACTAAGTGGCCTTGGAAGGGGTGCGGTTTAAGACTGTGAGTAGGGTTGCTAATTGAAATGAATCATTCCAATTTGGTAAGGATTTGTTCGATAAAATTTCAAAAAAAGTTCGATTCGAACTCAAATGAACTAAATTTGTATATAACTTATGGATTCTATTTCCAAATGAATTGAATCTGAATTAACCTGAATTCATTCGATAAAAATTCAATTCAATATTTATATACATATATAAATATATGTATATATGTATCAATATATTTATATTCATATACATAATACATACATATATAAATGCATATAATACACAAATATTTACAAACAAACATGTAATAACCCCAATCTTGGTATATTAGGAACCTTTCCAAATATTCTTGAAAGGAACTATAACATAATTATATCAAAAGATTGACATGCATTTATTCGATTTCATTTATAAGTAAATAAATGCGGAAAACAATGTATGAATGTGTACTAAAAAAGTTACGATGTTTAATTTACATTGAAAATTTTGGCATTTGCACTATACCTCTAAACACAACATGTGCAAGCATATAAGGATACTCTAAAATCAACTTACTATAGTTATTAAGTGGTTACTTTTAAGCTTATAATCATATTTAGACTCCATTGATATAATTTATCATGTCCAGACTTCACCGTTATGAATTTTATATCCAACAATACATCGACGTGACTTTTCAATGCGTGACATGTATATGCAACATTAGGCACCATTATTGAGACTCAATCTCTTTCCTTTCTCCTTTATAAATAAGTTCAAGTGAGTTGACTCTGAAATATATTATGAGTCAAAGATGTGCGTCCTTCATTCATCCGTTATAAAAAAACATCTAAGTCACAGTCTTTACTTCTTACTTTAGCCTAACGACATTGGCTTAGACATGAATTACTTTGTGTAAGTAGTAATCATTCTTAGTGTGCTATTTAGAAATTTGGAGGCATTAAGTAGATTACAGAGCACTAAGTCATCCCAATTTAATATGTATATATATATATATGCATAATCTTATTAGTTAAAGACTAAATAATGCATATTAAAAGGAGTAAAAAAATATATGCCATAAAATCTACTAGGAAAGATTAAATGTTTAAGATTGTTTTTAATTCCTCACCCACATATTTATTTTCATGCTCCCACATTCCTTATAATGTCTTTTCCATTCTCTTTTTCATTATCTACCAATAACTCCAAAAACACATGGTAGATTATGGTGGCCTTTCTCTTGGCACTTGAAAATGATGATTTTGCTACTCCGAGTTCCTCAACATTTGTCGTGGCTCGAAACTTATCTAGATATTTTTTATTTTGATTTTCCATGCATGACAATCAATGATGATTATCGTTGTCAAGATGATATTTGTCATCACATGAGTAATATACAACTTCTTCTCATAACATTTTCTATCTCGGGAGGCCGAATGGGAAGAGAAAGATACACTTATGTTATAAAATAGATATATCCATGTCGTTTGTAAAAATAATAACATAAATACACAAATATACAAAAATAGTGAGTGGCTTTTTAAATAATTAAAAACTTCATTCCACTATTTTTTTACACAAAAATTTCATTAAGAAATTTCAGTAAAAATATTAACACAAATATTTGAGTATTTCTTCGTGATTTTGTATGGTTTCTGAAATAAAAAAAGTTAATTTCGTTATCATAGTTTAGTGAGAAAATAATAAAATTCTAAATATGGAAAATAAGAGCGGTTTGATATACCTATATATGATGCTGCTATATAATTTTTGCGACTATAGATAATTATGACTTTTATAGATTGTACATATTAGTCAGATTCTGATTATGATAATAGGATTTTCAACCACTAGGAGCTCTTGGATAAAATTGTGTATTATCTTATACGTGTTCCCAAATTTTCAAACATCGTGGTTTTCATGTTCTTTTATATTCTCACGATTACAGTTCTATCTTTGATCATAGTTCATTTTATTTTATCATAGATTTTATTTCCAAATCATGCATGGGACAAGACATTTTATTTGTTTTCTAAAAATTTTATTTGATTTATCAATTCACTGTTAATATTCTTTTTTTGTTCATTATTATAAATAAAATTATTTTATATATTTTTATTCTTATGAGATAAGTTTTCCGTCATATACAAAAATATTTTTCGCTTTACCATTTTAGATCATTTATAGTATGATGGATATTGAAATTTCAAACTAGCATGGAAAATAAATCTTCTTTGAAAATGGCTATACAGAGAGAGAAAATAAAAAAATGTTATTTTGTTTGAGAGAGACATGTGGGGAAGATTATGTTTGTAGGACGTTTGAATGAGGGGCATCAACTAATAGAGATACATATAGAGTCTGCTTGGTTACTGAGATGGGTTGGATCGCAGTAACCTCCTGTAAATAGCAGTTGTTTGGATAGTTATGAGAGTTGGAAGATGGTTGGAATAAGAAATGTGATGTGATGTCATATTGATTTGTGATGAAATTCCAACCCAACAATGTTTGGGGTAAACTGGGTTACCCCAAGGCAATCCGGTAACCAAACATACCCATAGTGTTTCCCTATAGACATTAATTAAGAGATTGCAACCCTTCGCGGAATTGACTAATTCTAGTTATGGTAAAACAGATAGTTTTGAAAGATAAACGTGATTTGGTTGGAAGTTTACTAAATTGTAGGAAATAATGAGGCAACGGTGTGGCCTTGTCCCCTCGTATACCCCATCCCTCCATTTTTTTTTTGCAAATGGTCATATTCATTGATCTAAAGTATCAAGGGGATGTGTCTCCCCAATGAAGGAAGCAAGTTCAAATAGTTCTTTACATAGTCAAGCACATAATAAATATGTGGGTGATGTCTCCACCCGAGCAACAAACATAATGATTATAAGCCAAGAAAGAACTTCGCCAATTGCATCCAACACAAAAATAAAGTGCCCATAGTCTTCGGCAGCTAGAATGTCGACAGCAGACTTCATCCATTTTCTCTTTGCTATTGAAAGTGGATGTGAAGAAGATCGAAATACTTCACGAGCATCACAGAACACTTCAAGGTTACTAATCATCAGTAAGAGTCCATGATGGCATAGGACACAAGTCAAAGTCCTAGAAGATCAAGCAACCGTTGCTAGGCATATATAGCTCACCTCACAACCGAATAAACTCTAATGGATGTAAGAACTAACATTACTCTTTGTTGATCCACTTCCTGGAGCTCCCGTCATAGAGTTGATGCTTAGATATATGAAGATGCGGGCAAAATCTGTGGATATGTACACATTAATCAAGTGTAGCAAAGCGAAACTTAGACTATCAACCACGACTACTTAGGTACTATAAAGAACACCACAAAAAGTACCCCTGAGGGCACTGTAAAAATCACCTTGGTGCGTGAAAACACTGAAAGAATACCAAGCGACATTGTAAAAAAAACATTATGGTGCTCCACGTGATGTGTCCCCTAGTTCAAATTCTCATGAGATTGTTACTAATTAAACTATGAGTACGACACAAGAAGGGGGGTGAATTGTGCAATATATAATATCTCAATAACATTATCCAAATAAAAAATTTCGCAAACCACAAAAATATAAGTAGAGCCATTCAAACCACAATGCACAATGATTTTTCTGTAGAAGCCCAAACAAGTGTAAATCACGATCCATAATCATGTTCTAGGATTTCTCCTTCGCTCTCTCGGTAAAGAATGTTTCCACTATTCCGGTAATACTTTAACCTGAGGGTACCAAAACCTCTCGTACATCATGTACCCTTTTCTGACAACTTCCAAAAGAATATGTTATCTCTCACAGACAAAGGAATCCACAACTTGGATACTTAAATGCTAAAGAAAAAAATATAGTTTAGCAATTAAACTTTAATCCACAATCTTACAGACTTTAAGTGCATGATATGCTCGATGATGATGATGATGATGATGATCGCAATACAACATGTAGAGAACATACAACTTCTAGACAACTTTGGATTAAAGAGAGCTCGAGAGTGCAAAAACATAGTAAGAACTCGAATATCACACAAGAACATCACTCTTTCTTTTCTCTTGAAGTAGATAATGTTTCTCATTAGTTGTGTGTCTGAAACAATGAGCCATATGGTCTCTTATATAGGATTGGCCTCAAAAGAGCCATTGATGTGCAAAAATATAACTTCCAATGTTCTGAATTTCAAAAATCATGAAATAATCTAGCATAGAAATAAGGTGATTAGTCATGGATGATCGATCAACTCAACAAAGTGATTGATTAGATTTTGACCGTTGTCCTAAAATTTACAAAAATGATCGATCAAAGTCAAAAAGGTGTTTGATTAAGGTTGATCGATCATGAATACCAAAATGGTCGATCATGTTAGAAAATCTACAATCAAGAGATGATCGATCAGGATCGAAAGAAGATTGATCAAGTGTGATCAATCAGATTGTCAAGGTGATCGATCATATGTTCAAAAATCGATTACGTGAAATTAATGATTCAAGTTTAAGCTTGCTTGCTGACAAAGAATACACAAAACTATAAGATTGTTTTTCGACATAAAATAAAAACTATGTAATATGTCACACAAGCACTCAAAGTCTATAAATCTTGAACTTTTGGAATTGAATCATTTTTTAAGTCTTTCTATTATACGAGTCTGAGCCTTGAGCCTTCAGTCATAGTCTTTTAAAATTGCTTTAGGTTTTGAGTCAGCTTCTAGCTTTCTCTGCATATTCCATAATTGCTTCTACTGACAAAGTTAATCAAGTTACAAAATAAATATGCAACAAGGACATTTACAAATCTACGCCACGAACATAAACTTCTATTCGAGTCCCCAAAGGTACATGCCCTACTCTTGACGGCATCTACTTCAACTACCTACGTGTCTGCTCTCACTCAAGATGCTTACCGTGTATACTATAACGTATGAAATTACTCTGGACCTATTTCATCTCCTTAATAATTTATTACATCCATTCCTATTTTTTATTATTTTATATAATGTCACTACAAGAAAAACGAGTTGTGGTCACAGAATATGGCTACAAAAACTTGTGTCCACGATAATTGTGTGGCCATTAGTTTCTGGTAGTTATAATTCCGTAGCCAAAGTCTTCAAATATATAAGGAAGATATTCATGCAAGAGCTTTGGTCACGAGAAGTACTGTGGTTACTTGTAGTGGTCATGAAATATTCGTGGCTAGCAAACTCTCGCGACGAGACTTGTACTACGGCTACTGGCCACGGTGTGTTGTGGCCAAAGCTCAATTCTGTGGCCACAAGGCCCACATCTGTGGGCATAATTCTGTAGCCACAATTTGTTTTCCTTGTAGTGTGTCCCAAGTAGATCTACCTTTTTCATAGTCTATATCATTCATATTTAAAGTAAAAAAGGATCCCATGTCACAGATTGATTGATCAACCATCACCACATGATTGATCATTCTGGCCACACTGATCGATTAGCTTGGACAACAAGATTGATTAGTGCTTTGATTAGTGCTGATCGATTAGTTAGGTTAGACTCTAGGAAAATCACCATCCTTGAATGATATTTTCGAAAAGCTAGCTGCGCAAAATTCACAGCCTCCCAACGATCCCCTCCTTGAGCTCTTTATAATGGTGGTCTCAGATTGTAGATCAGACAACTTCCAATGACGATGATATGATGAGGATTCCGACGACCAAAGGCGGTCTAATGACGGAGTTTCGGTAATGGGTCACCTTGGTTAGCTCACCTTCTCCAAGGACGGATTTAAGGGGGGGGGGGGGTAAGGAGGGGCAAGTGCCCCCCTAAATTTTGAGATTAATATATGTATATGTAATTTTTTTCCTATAGATTTTTAAGGTAAAAATAATCATATATTTCATAATTATAATGCGTCATTTGGATTTTTTTGAGGGTAAAACTCGTACATGCCCCCTTCAATTTTTTAGAAAAAGTCCAATAATTTTTACCAATAGATAATAGGGAAATTTACACCCATAATCTTGAGTAATATCGTAATTACCCCAGAAACATTCTATAATCACGAACCAAGGACCCTAAATTAATGCTCCATTTTACACCCATAACCTTCCGTTAATTTAGTTCATTAACTCAACCATACGAGTGAGTTAATCTAACGGATCCACGATCCAACGGCTGGATTAGGAAAAAAACGGAAAAAAAAACTTGCCTCCTTTTTATCTTCAGAAGCAGGAGACTCAAGTTAGTTTCTCTTTATGAAGGAAGGCATGTCATGCCACGAGCTCCACAGCTGGAGCTTCCCGGCCCTTGTGGGCGCCTTCGTCGATGTTGATGTCGCCCACCTCATCCTCCTCGTTGCCGCCACCACCTTTCTTGCCTCACGCCTCTTCTCCCTCCTCGGCCTCAGCCTCTCCTGCCCCTGCTCCTTCTCCACCCACCGGTGCCTCCGCCCCGTCCTCTTCCACGGCCCTCACCTCGCATCGCCTCCGTCCACTCTTCTGTCGCCGCCCATCACCCCTTCCTCGCCTGTTGGACCTGCCTCAACAGCCTTCCTTGCGACGTTGCTCACCAAAATATCGGATTTTACGAGGGTGGTGACTGTGGATTCGCCAAAATCCGTATACTGAATCTAAAATAATTAAAATACTTGAATATAACTTACTTTTTAAAAAAAGATATAAATATCATTCAAAAAAAATCCTGACATTGTGAAACATATATGATACTAATTTATGTAAAATTGAATACAAAGATATAGTTGATTAAAAAATAAGTTCAAAATTGACTATTACCGTATAATGAGTAAGTTCAAAATTGATAAAAAAATATACATAACAACTATAGACATAATTTGCCCATAACAATTAATGTTATATACTGAATATGATTGTATTGTAATTGATAGAAATATTTTTTAAAAACTCGTGCCCCCTAAAAAATGTTCTGGTTCCGTCCCTGACCTTCTCCTTATATATGTCTTGGGCGGGTAAACCGTTCCGAATTTGTTTGCCAATCTGCAAACTTCAAATGCCTGTAACTTCCTCGCACAAACAAAGATTTCGAAGTTGTTGGACTCATTGAAAATGTTTCAACTGGTAGACAATAAAGTAATTTTTTAATTTCACTAATGAATGAAGTTTGAATTTTCAAACTAAAAGTTTATACTGCAGCCACCATTGCCACCAATGTTGAACCGTCACCATCGTGGCACTACCACCATAACTACCATCCATCACCTTAAAACCTTTGCGCACCACCACCATACACCACGCCAACACTACTTATGTCGTTCGCTTGCTCCACTACTATCGCTGGTTGGGCCAACATTGCCATCTGCACAATCAAGCACCATACCTTTGCCATTGCTTGCTCATGCACCATGCCGCCACAACAGTGTGCCATCGTGCCACCACACACCATTGCACTGTAACACCTACAGATTGAGGCGAAGTTGCCATCTTCTTCCATATACAGATATTTTCAAAGAGCATTGTTCGTCGTAATCTTTGTCATGTGCAACAATGGATGTCAGATGGAATGAGAGTGCCACGTTGAACGTAGGATTTGGATGGATTTTTGGGTGTATAAACTGTATCTCTTACATGTATTAATCTATATGAGCATATGCGATGATTATAATGATAATGCTATTAGAAATCTTTTGTTTACAGCGATATTTTAGCGAACAAGAGAGTATTTTCTGTCTTATTTTATGTTTTGAAAACATTCGGAACCTTAACTTCTGACAAAATTGAGTCTTAGATCAATTTTCATGTTATCTTGGATATCGATGAATATCTTCCAGATTTCCTATCTCTGGACTGGGTTTAATTGACATTGAAATCAAACTTTGAGTGCTGCTCACAACTTGAGTTCCAAGGTTTAAAGAGAAGATCAAGCAACACGATTTGGGCATCATGGTTAAGTGGGTGGGTGAACACGGATCTAGGATGTATCTTAGCCATCTAACATACTAAAAAAGATAACCAAAAGCATAAAGATTCTTCACCTAAAGTTAAAAGCAAATACAAGAGTTTAGAGTTCTCAGCTCAAGGTTGCGTTTTAGTCTTAGATCACCCTGAACTGAACCCACCAAAAGAAGCAATACATATAAATTGTCAACACATCCAGCACTAATAAAAATCGCCAATGAAGAAGGGAATCAGATCATCAGGAAAAACAACACCCAAAACATCACCTCAACCAGATTAGATCAATCCTAGCAGATATACAGATACATATAAACACATATTGGTAAACAGCCAACACATTGAAGCTGGAGTTTTTGGACAACCTATTGAAAGAGAGTGGTCACCGTTCCTCTTGCAACGAATGCTTAACCATAATGCCAAACCAACTAATGGAAATAGCTCCAAGTAACCCACACTGCCAGAATTATTGGGTGCTCTCATCAGGATTGAGAGGGAAGGAAAGACGGAAGACAAGGGTGAAGGATGATAAGGAAGAGTCCTACCCTCCACGTTGCTTACCGGAGATCCTCTCGATGACAGTGACAAGGCCGTGCAGCGCCAGCCTCCCATCTCCGTTCCCAACCATCCCCTGGATGAGTTCCTTGCAGAGCGAGGTCCCAGGGAGGACCACGACCTCGCCTCCGCCGAAGCCTTCCAGCGCCATCCCGAGATCCTTGAGCATGTACTCGGCGAACCCACCGGGCTCGAAGTCCCTCCTCGCCATCCTCTCGCCGAATATCTCACCCACATTCGTCCCCGCCGAGCCGCTCATCATGGCCCTGAAGAACTCCTCCACGTCCAGCCCCGCCTCCTTCGCGAACACCAGCGCCTCGCTCAGCCCCAGCATGCTCCCCGCCACGGCTATCTGGTTCGCGATCTTGAAGCTCTGCCCGCACCCGGCCTCGCCCACGTGCGTCGCTTTCCCCATGAGCTCCAGCAGAGGGGAGAGCCACCGGACAACCTCCGCGTCTCCGCCTGCGAAGATCGCCAACTTTCCCTCCCTGGCGCCCGTGTCACCTCCGGACACCGGCGCGTCGACGGCCCAGCAGCCCCGGGATCGTGCCTCGGAGACGATCTCCCGAGCAAGGGCAGGACTGCTGCTGGTCATGTCCACGATGACGCCTCCTGCGGGGAGGGAAGAGAGGAGGCCCGAGTCGAGTACGAGAGAGCGGACGTCGGAGGGGGTGCCGACCATGAGGAAGACGACGTCGCTGGAGGAGGCGACCGCGGATGGGGAGGGGGCGAGAGTGGCGCCGGAGCGAAGGAGTTGAGTGGCCTTGGAAGGGGTCCGGCTGAAGACCGTGAGGGTGTATGCGGAGGAGAGGAGGCGGGAGGCCATGGCGGCGCCCATGATGCCGGTGCCGATCCAACCCAGACGTGTCTTCCCCGGTGCTATTGGAGTGGGAAACGTGGCCGCGCTGACATCCATATGGTACAAGGTTTGGACGACGATAGATGCTCGGAGAACTAAAAAATAAAATAAGGTACCGGATAAATGACAAATATTATAGACAAAATTATATCAAAATGCTTTGATTATGATGTGACCGTTTTTAAGATACCTTATTTTATGATAATCTATATATCTTTTGAAAATGCCACGTGGGGTTGATATTGTTTATTGTTTATCCACCGGCATGTTAATTTTGTGAATTTACTCTCGTGAATCTAATAAATATTGTCAATTACCTTCTCGATTTTTAAAACAATCTAATTCCTTCATCAATTCCGTAAACCTAATCCATCCTACTCCACAAATCCTACCGTCAACTTTAACTTTATTGGAGTCAATTACTTGGGTTAAACTTGAGTTAATCTAACCGAGAAAATCGGATAGTGGTTCTTCAATCTCCCTCTCTCCTTTCTTCTCCTACCTCTTTCTTCATCCTCTTCTTCTACCAAATCAAACGGGAGCCCTCGTGGCGGAACTGGAGGGTGACAAACCTGGAGGAAGAGACAGAGGTCGTGGAGGAGCCCTAGCTCAGCCTTGGAGCATCGTCTACTTCTACTGGGAGCTCCGCCCGCTCCTTGGAGGTTCAAAGCCTTTTCCTGGGCACCTTAACTCTGCCTTGGAGCTCCGCTCGCTACTCCTGGGAGATCCACATGCTCATTCAAGGTGGATTCGCAGTTGAAGATGGCGCATTAGGTGCAATTCTCGGAGGCAATACCTAAGCACCTCCGAGAGTGCTCCTCCATGCTCGGTAGGGGTTGAAGGGGGCATTGACCCTTGCGCGCACCATCTCTCTTTGCTAGGGTCTTCACGCTCGAACGAGTTGGGAAACTGGAGGCAACAGGCCCCCAGATCACCAAGATGGGACTTTTGGCGGCAGCACAACCATCGTTTTGAGGCGACATTATTTGGATGTATGGCTTATTTGGTGGCTGAAGTAGGGGTTGGGGCAATATAGAGGATAAAGTTAGGGTTTTTGTGGCTTTAGATGGGGTTGGGTGGTCTTCTTGTTGCATCAATCATGATTGTTCTGCGGATATGGAGTTTGAGGAGGGTGGATGGATCAAGCTGCGAGGACAGAAGAAGGGCCAAAGATCGTTTAGAACTAGAGGAGGAGCGGGAAGTAGGGGAGGTGGAAGTTTCCCACACGACGAACCTAAAGGAAGAGGGGGTCGTGGAGGCGGAGGTTGGGGATGAGGAGGTCGCCCTCATGACAGACCTAGAGGAGGAGGCATTCGGGGAGGCAAAGGTCGGGGAGAAGGAGATCATCCTCGCAGCAGAGCAGAGGAGGAAGGGGAGGTCGGGGAGGCCGAGGTCGAGGAAGAGGTGGGTGGGTACTAAGTACAGAAAGTGAGATGGGGAGGAAGGTGAGGGGAAGGGGTACTCAATGTAATTTTGATAAATAAGATGTGTATAATGTACAAGAATGTAATGGAATACCATCACTTTTAACGAGTAATTGGATGCGGATTAACGACGAGGTCTATGGGATAAGGGTTAGCAATCTTACGGGATCGAGGGGGAAATTAGGTTTGTTTCAAAGGTTGAGGAGATAATTGAAAATTTTATAGGGTCCGTAGGGTAAAAATCCCATTAATTTTCTACCATCAAATTCCTGATTTGCCCTTCAAGCTGAGCGAGGCACCGTGGATATGCAGGCAATTCTTATTTTATGGAGATATCATGGGTATCTGTCGAGTGCATATGATCCATATGTTCTTTTTATTTTAGGGATATTGACACCCATAATCCTAAGTAATTTTGTAATTATGTACATAATCCTACGTAATCATGAATTACATCAGGAACCCCGAATAATGCTTAAGGCTTACATGACATGACCCTATGCTAACACCCAATCATTTTTCTGATTCCATCCATTTTCACCCTTTATGTTCAATAAAATACTACAACTCCACTTCTTTCTCTTCTCCTTTCTTCTATTCCATAGAAAATCATCACCGTCGGGAGGAGGTGGGCGACGACAGGGAAAAAGGGAAGGAGGATGAGGTCGGGGGAGGAGGTGGGTGACAACGAGAGTTCTTGGGGAGGAGGAGTAGGGCGATGGCAGAGGACCTATGGAAGAGGAGGAGGTAGGGGGAGGAGGTGGGCAATTACAGGGGATATGGGAAGGAGGAGGAGGTCGAGGGAGGAGGTGGGAGATGATGGGAGGAACTGTGGAGGAGGAGGATGAGATCGGGGAGGAGGAGGGCGACGACAGAGGACCTAAGAAGGAGGAGGTGGTCGGGGGGGGGGGGGGGGGCGGAGGGCGATGCCTGGAGGAACTGGAGGAGGAGGAGTAGGTCAGGGAGGAGGAGGCAACAACTGGAGGACTTGGAGGAGGAGGTCAGGGAGGAGGAGAGAAACAGTTGGAGGACATGGGGGAGGAGGTGGAGTTGGTCAGGGAGGAAGAGGGCAACGGTTGGAGGATCTGGAGGATGAGTAGGAGATCGGGGAAGAGGAGGGTGGCGGCTAGAGGAATTGGATGAGGAGGTGGGGGAGGAGGGGGTGATGGCGAGAGGACCAAGAGGAGGAGGAAGAGGTCGAGGAGGAGGAGGGCAGTAGTGGGAGGGAGTGTTGGGTCATTGGAAGAGGAAGGCAGAGGGGTATTTTTTTCTGGAAATTTTAATAATGGTTAGATGCCATTGGTTAGATTAACCAAATGGTCTAGTTGGGTTAACGGATATATCTAATGGAGTTTTATGGATGTGAGACAGAGTGGGAATTCAGGGTTCCTGGTGTAATTCACGATTACACAGGGTTATGTACATAATTACGAAATTACATAGGATTATAGATGTAAAGATCCCTTTATTTTATCGGTATTTTGTGTATAAGTACTGTCATAAAATCACAGAGCTATGATGGTTTGTGATATGTCAGCCTTATCTTTGCAATGTTCACTATACTCATATATTGTCTCCATGTCCCCATACCTCGTTATTTCTCTGATAAATCACGATATCTATCCCTCCTCTCTCTCGGATGTTGATGAATCTACATTTCATCATCTTTATTCATTTATTTCAACTTAAAATCCCTTATAAAATACTTGTAAATATCACTAAGTTCATTCTTTTACTAACTCTAATTCTTGTGTAAATATTGTATATTTTAGCCTAAAATAAATAAAGAAAGAAATAAAAGGAAAATAAAGAAAATAAAAGACTTTATCTATGCAATAGATACATGCTGAACTAGACCCCTAGAGAAGGACAAGACTTGACATGATCGACAAGGAATAAAGTAGGGGAGATAAGGCCAAAATACCAAAAACTCCATAAATTCATTTGTCACTTGTGTTTATTCATCATCTGTACAATATTTTTTATAATACGCGTTCTTTCATTAATTTATTCATCACCAAATGCTTTGTAAATAAAAATAAATTCTTCTTGAAAATTGTGATTAAAATTCCTTTGTAAATAATAAAAATAATTACAACACAAATTTGTATATATTGTATAAAGAACATCGTTGTCCAAAAGTCGCAAAGTATAAACTTGTAAAATCAATTTCTTCTCCACCAAAACTCCAAATTCATCAAACTCACTTTTATGTAATCCAAACTAAATTATCTTTAAAATGCAATGATTTTATAAAAATCAGAGTTAATGTGTGAAATGCGGCCAATTAGGGGTGCTATTGTATAATATACCTATATACACTATGTATATTATTTAATTATTTATTTTCTTGTACATATTGTATTTTTTATTAGTTGTGAATATTGTATTTAACTCATATAAAATACAAATAAAATCAAAAATAAAAAAATAAGATCACGTATATATTATATATGTATCACCATGTATATATTATACTTATACCTATTTAATTTGCCCAATAAATTAATTCTTAAAAATTGAATAAAAATACCATTAAAGCCCTTGTAAAATATTGTAAACAAAAAATATTAAGTTATGTATATATTTGTATAAATAATTAAATTAAAAATCAAAACACTGTATATATAGAAATAGATACCTACAAATAACACCTTGTATTTAATTTAACCCTTGTATATACATTAATTAATTAAAAATCATTAAAATTAACTTTAATTTATTCTTTAAATTTTTTTACATTATTTAATTAAAGAAATTCATTTTTGATTTTAATTGAATTATTTAGCATTTTATTGGATTTTTGTCGTCTAGCTTATTTTGGCATTATTATCCGCACCCTCTGATTGGCCAGCCCGGGTCTGTTGACCTAGATCAACTGGCTGGTCCCCTTCATCTGCTTCCCTTCTCGCATTTCTGCCTTCTTTTGACCTAATTTTCCCATGCAACCTATTCACTAGCGTCACCTGCTCTCTTCTCCATTATTTTCGCTAATTCAATCCTCTCGATCATCAGCCTAACCATTCCATCAATCGTGCCTTTTATCCTTCCCATTTTTAAATTCAAAACTCGTTGGAGTTCATCCTATAAATAGCCACCATCCACCTCCAACGAGGGATTGATCTGACTTTGGACTTGTTTCATCCAAGATTGAGTGACAAGGGATCGTCTCTAGTGATAGAGGAGTAGTCCTCCAATCGAGAGAGTGAGTAGGAGTGCTAAACACTGTGATCCAGCAACTTCGTCGGAGACCTTCGCTGTGTAGTTCCACCTCTCCGCCACCACCGCAGATCGAGACGATATCTTCCCTTCTTCCATTTATTAGGTAATTTAGGTCTTGTAGTTTCAATTCTATGTCCATTTTTCACTTTATTTCCATTAAATAGCTAAGATTAGATCTTCATCTTTAACCTTCGATCTGCACGATCGGAGGAGCTCCAATCATCCAAATCATTCTCTGCCCTCACCAACACATCTGTCTTGCCGATCTCCAGCTCTTCCACACTCTGCCCACCTTCAGATCTTCCCAGGTTTTAAGCCCGGTCTCCTCTCTGACCACACTTCATCGGAGAACCCCGTCCACCATCCACTATCTTCAATGTTTCTGACCTAATCCTTTGGTCGGAGCTTCTTCCGAGCATGAGCTTTAATTTGCAGGATCAAAGAACGTAGTAGCAGCACTGGAGCAAGATCTGGGAGTTCACCTGAAGCCAATCCATTTCAATTACTAGATCCATACGTGGAGATCTTTGAGCTCTGTTGCTTCCGCTGATCGACAGATGAGGACTTCGGGAAGTGGTCCAACCATTTAGCGGCTGATTCAAGCGAAGGTCGATCGAGATACGCTTGATTGAAGTTCGTGAAAGAATCCATTCATCCCTGTTCTTCCATACTTTTTCTCTCCCGCACGATTAAGAACGGCCAGCCCTGTTTCAATCCCGGCCGTCCATTAAGCCCCAAAAGTCAACCGTGGATCCCACTTCCAGATCAGATCCGAGCCATTTGAGCAGCATTCCTTTCCACCTGTTGGATTAACCTCAAGGTGAATCGTGGCCATAGATAAATCCATGTCAATAAAGGGTACATTTGCATCCAACCCCCTACCTTTATTTCATTTTCGAATAAGTCCATGTGTGGACACGTGTCTTTTTGTCTGTAATTGAACATTTGCACTTTACACCCCGTAGTTTAATTTATTTACACATTAGTCCTGCATAAACTATGAAGCATGCATATCACATGACTTTCTGGGTTATTTGCTATAAATGGTCTGCAATTTTGAGTTATTCATTAGTGGTCTCTTGAATTAAGTTAATTACATGTAGGTCCATTCCAGCATGGCGTACGTGATTATGCACACATTTTTTGAGAAAATTACATAATACACCTTGTATTTTATTTATTTGTTATTGTTTAGTCTGCAAACATTAAATAATTGCACAAATACCCCTTTGAGTCTGCATTTTTTTGAATGTTGATAAATAAAAATATCAAAAATCTTTAAAAACACAAATATTCATCTATCTTTCTGTTACATCCAACTTGCATCCATAAATTGCATTATATAAAATTGTGTAAAAAATTTTAAAAACATTCCTATGTGTTTATTTTGATTTATTTTAATTTCTGTGTGATTTTAGCATATTTATTCCTCATACCCTAAAATTTATAAAACTCTTAAAAACATTCGAAATCATAAAAAACTCAGAAAATTCAAAAGAAGTATAAATAAGGATTTATGGAAAATATAAAAATCCCTTTCATTCTATATATTTCATTTTGACCTTATTTGATATTCTAAAAATCCAAGAACGTTCAGCTTGTTTTCTGTTCATTTTATTTTCTATTTTTGATTTATTTAAAGGTTTTAACATATTTGGGAAAAACTAGAAGAATCACAAAAACATAAAAAATTCAAAAAAAAATCCAAAAATAATTTTAGTTTAATTTTTTAGGCGATTTTTGATATATTTGGAAAATACAAAAAAGATTGGTTTTGTGTGTGTGTTTTAATTTTCTTAAATTATTCCATTGTTTTTAAAAATTAAAATTAAAAAAATCTTTTGTAGCATTAAAAATCCTAAAAAATATAAAATTAGAAAACCAAATAAAATTATAAATTTAAAATTCCATAAAAAATAACAACAATTCAAAAACATGTACATAGAAATTCCTTGGTTCTTTTCTTTGATTTTTCATTGCATAGAATAACCCTTGGAATTTTTGTAGCCTCCCTGAGTTCGATCATGTTAGCTATACATGTAAATTAAGTAGCAAAGTTCTCTTGCTACATTTTCTCTATTTATTTTTCTTGAGAATTGAATAAATTTTTGTTAAGGGATTTTTAGGGTTGCAACGACACTGCACACATTTCTTAATAATTAAAACCCCGATTTTCCCTTCTCAACATATGC
The DNA here is from genome assembly GCA_037367405.1 of Ottelia alismoides. Classification (NCBI taxonomy): domain Eukaryota; kingdom Viridiplantae; phylum Streptophyta; class Magnoliopsida; order Alismatales; family Hydrocharitaceae; genus Ottelia; species Ottelia alismoides. The sequence goes on along the minus strand of JAZKJV010011103.1, from coordinate 779,522 downwards.
CTCCATGATGTCAAACCCGCAACCATCACTTACTCTCTTCCCGATCATCTCCAATCTCAATCTCCCACACACACACCACCACTCGTAGCATCTACCACATCAACATAGCTTCAACATTCCTTGGATCGTTTCTACATGTTGGCAGCTAATAGTGGCGAATATACTGTCGACGTTTACTACCTACAACTCCACCATTTCAGGAGCCACCGATAATACCTACTTCTTTTCCGCGACATCGACATCGAATGTTTCAACTGATCATGCTGGCTATCACTTTATATGCAACAATCGTCATCTACCACCTCTAGTACCTCCATGCAGATCCATGCATAACTCTAAACAATATGAGCATCTTCTGCCTTAGCCATTTTTTATTGTTTCATCCAACCTTCTTCCGTGCCTACAATTATCACATGCAAGCGGAGGACATATTGGGGGCTTACTTCAACAATCTTCGCACTCACTCTCCCATCAATCCCAACCTCACTTCAACTACGGTGGTGAACGAACCCAATGGAGGATGGTGAACCTTCGAGATCACTACTTAAGAAGCAGTCGAGCAGATACTGGGCGAGGATATGCAACACAACTTTTGTGAAGTTGCATGCCAGGAATTAAATTGGACGCATGACCAATTCTGGGCCATTGGCAATACTAAGTTGAGGTTAGTTTTTTATTCATGCGCTTTATCTTTCTTTTGACATGTATTATTGGTAGTAATTTTATATGTTATTCATGTTTATTGGTAGCATTTTTTCATGGCTTGTTGCAAATGTCCATCGATCCCTGGAGGATAAAAACACATGCCTCCAATACAAGAAGTTACCTATTCAAGTAGGGGTTGCAGATCTTCCAATCTAGAAATGTCAAAGGACCACCATCTTGAGGGACTTTGAGAGCTGCAAATGATGGAGATTGCCAGCTGATGAATCCCAGATTCATTTACATTATTCTTTTATCTTATCTATCTTGCTTAAGAAAATCAATAAAAATTCATAATAAATAACACTAATTAATTAATACTGTGTTGTAAATAATTAACCATAATTATTATATATTAATTTACCTATAATTGTGCTATTATTTTATATGTTTATTATTTACTAAAAATCCAATGAAATTAGGATAACATCGTACATTATTAATTTAACCTAAATTATATATTAAAAATCCAAAAAATAATAAAAAAATAAAATTAAGTAATTTAATACATTTGATTATTTGAAAAAATATTTTCTAAACATAGATAATTTTATTTCTCTTTGATTTCTACATAAAATTGTAGATCTCGTCGAGACCTATAACTTTCATGTTCGCTACTTTCTCTAATTTTGACTCTAATTATTTATTCTCTATTTTACAATATTTTTCTTAATTTCCTTAGTTCTAATTGGGCCATGCAGCACCCTCTGGGCTACCCACGTGGCCTGACTTTTTCTTCTCCACCAACATCTCTTCTCAGATGTTGGGTCTTCCTCCAATATCAAATCTGAACCGCTACCTCATGCTTCTTCTCCATTTGTTTGATGCGATCCTCAGATCGCACCAGAACCCTTTAATCACGCCAAGATCTCAACCGTCCGATCAAAAGATTAGACAGTTGAGGAGCATCTTCAACCTCCAATTTCTCTTCGTCAACTACTAAACCTCCTAACCTCCCATCATTTTCCTGATTTCATCCTTACTCCTCTTCCTTAGATTCTTTTACTATTTGCTTCTCCTAACTTCCCTCATCTTCACCATGTATTTAACTTACATTCGTAACCTATATCCATAAACCTACAAGTGGTTGTAACTGCCAGGATAACCCCATCTATCGCCCATCCTCTCCTCTTCAAATACCCCTCGCTGGAGCCTGAAACAGTTGTCCACCCTAGTGTGAGGTTCCACCTAGCCTCCAAATCCTCTTCGTGATAGGATCGAGGAGCTTCTGAAGTGCGACAATGGTAAAAGAACTCCGGTGTCGACCCATAGAGGAAGAGCCATGTTACGGCCATCGCCCTGACCGTGCGAGCTTCCTCCTTTGGTCGTGGAGGTCAAGTGAAGACCTGAGGGTCGAATCTCCCTAAATCCCAGGCTCCATCCGTTACCTTCGAGCGTCTTCTTCAATCACAAAAGTTAGCTATGTTAGGTTTTACCTTGATTTCTTTATTTTTTTACATCACACTATACAGTTCTTCATCCATTTATGATCATTCCCCAACCTTCACCATCCTTTGTAGATGTATGACAGAGATTCCATTCATCATATATTTTCTCCAGAACCTCAGATCACCCCATTCCTCAACTCTAGTGGTGGAAGAACACACAAGGTCCTTCACCCTTCTCCATCATGCTTGGATCTCCGTTTTGCCTCACCTTCGCACACACACACACTTCCATTTGTTTTGGCTTTGGTCCTCTAACACTTGCAGGTACTAAAGTTTGTCAACGGACTGAAATCGCAAAGGTCCATTGATATGCTCCTCAGTCTTCATTGAAACATTGGTAAATCGCTCTATCGATCACCATCACGCTTTCAACGTCATCCGACCGCCTTCGCGAGGTGGTTGGGCATCTTCATCGACCTTTATAGGATTGGCAAGAGAAAGGAGGAGGAATGGATCTCTCACCAAACTTAGACGTCGTCGTCGCAAGGCGTATGAGGAGAAGGATTAGGGGAACGTGCAACTACCATTAGATCGAGCCAGATTGGGCATGATCTAACGACCAAGAGTTGGACACGTTTCCAGATCCAAGCATGCAGTTCCGGACACCACCAAGCCATCAGTCGAAGCACAACATCATGACACATGGCCCGAGTCACGAGACTTGAACCTGAGCCTGGGTCGTGTGTGCTTTGCACGTGCGAGCTTGAGTAAATTCTAATCCAGCCCCATCGGTTTTCCTAAATTATGAAAACACCCCTGCTAATGGTTTTAAATAAATTTAGCAGTCGGTTTTCAGTAATTACAATTTAGTCCCTATAGGAACCTATACGTAAGGATTTATTTATGTTTTATTTGCACTTATGCCTTTGGTTTGTATATTGAATAACTTGAGCATCCTATGTTCCATTGACGTGATTTCAATTACATTGCGAAGCTAGTTTAAATCTCTTTAATATAGAATCTTGGTTCTCTGATTTGATATTTCATTAATGATCTGTTTATCACAGGTTATATCAGTGTTCTTCTTTATCTTAAATGTAAGTTGGCTGTCGATTAATGCTTAGAATTGGATACTGAGCTTTATGCTAATTATTGCTTATGTTTTGATGATCATTTATGGGCATAATTTATGTACATATGTTTATGTTCATTCTATTTATTTTGTCTTTTGTTTAATTTACTTAAAAATAACATAAAAATCATTCTCATGCATTTGTCATATGTGATTTATTTGCATGACTTAGTTATTTCTTCGACCAAGATTATTCATTCATCACTTAACATTGATATTGATGATTAATTTATTATATTATGGCTCGTGTTCCTGCATTCGACCCTAGACTTATCTAGGTAAAAATTAAAGCCAAGTCCTCCTCATGGAGATATTTTGATTTAGTTCCATTGATTGTCGATTGGCCAATGCTACAATGAGTGCATGCTATTTTAGCTAATTGAACATTCTCCAGATGGCATCGTTGCTAGAGACACAACTTCATTATATGATTAATTTTTATTTAATATTTGTGTTAAGTTGGTTATTTATTATTTAGGTCAAAGTTGTTTGTGTTGTTTTGATGCATTATTTTTAATTTGTTGATTGTGTTGTATGTTAACTTGGTAATTCTTTGATCTCTTTTTGACCATTTGTCTTTTGTGTGTGGGCTCGTAGAATCAAGGATTCTTGGAGACCTACAGAGGCTAGTGCTCAAGTCTGAAGTTCTTGCTGAGAGGAGACGTAGGAGACCACTTCGAGAGTGTGAAGTTTATCAAGTTTCTTTGTTTATTATGTGTTATGTTGTATATTATTAATATATGGACTTGGACATTTATGTGTGTTGGGTTTATTTCACCCCTATTTGGATGAGACTCAACTTGAGTGCTCGACTAAGGATTTAGGCACACAGCTCTTAGAGCTCTTTTTGACGTATTATTATTTGTGCTTGAATAGTAAGTTAGGATACACTAACTTTTCTTAAGAGATTCACTCATCTCTAAGATTCATGAGACGTACTTAAGCTACGTTTGACTTAGCCAAATTTAATCAAATTATATCTGGCTAATAGAACTTATGCTTAGAGTGCGGATTTTCCATCTACTTGCATACATTTAGATATTAATTTTTTTTCAATCTCAAATGTACATGAAGAGAGCTGGGATGATTGCAAGTATCTCTGACATGAGCATACATCATAATTTCTCGTATGCATTGGCTTCTTTCTCGAATCCTCCATTGATTTATAACTTAGGATTTTTCAAAGGAAACCGGGTTAGTCGATGATTTATGTGCTCATATAAGTAATTAGTGATAACCTAAGCTCTAAAACTGAGACCATTAATGCAAGTTGACTCAATTAAAATGGAGTTAAAATTCATCTTATTTTGGGAGAGCAAACCCCTCATATTTGCAGGTATATTTTTCTTAAATAGATGAGGATGTATCCTTATGATAGTGCCCAAATCCTATTTAAGCCTACTCGTAATGGACTTGAATTTTGTATTATCACCAATAAAAGAGACAAGATAACTTGACTATACATTTTGGTCTTCGTGTGTGTTTGTGAATCAATTGGGTTTGCATGTACTTGTTTGTGATTTTACCTTTCCCAAATCCCTCAAACTCCATTTCGCATCTCTTCAGATTTATCATCTAATTAGATTCAACTAACCCTAATGTATCATGATTTCCCCATCCTTAGCTTTATTTTCTGAATACTTATGCTACTTTTAAGCCTAAATATAGGGGGAGACCAAGTTTTCTATGATTATTCACCTTGGGTTACTTATTTATTTCATTTATTTTTACTTAAGCTATTTGTCAGCTTAAGTATAGGGACCCGAGTTCTTGTATTCTACTGATTTATTCTTTTAATTCATTCATTCACCATATCTTCTTGATTCAGTTCTTGTGTATGTCCTCATATTTACTATGAGCTCTGGCTTCATATCACTTTGTGCTATGAGGACGTAGCACCAGCTAAGTATCGGGGGGTGTACCATATATATTTCACATATACTTTATCTATAGCTCATTAAAATTTTCAAAAGCTTTTTGGGCTTTGGGTATCGTATTATTGTTTGGAACTATTTTCTATAAAAAAATGATTTGGAAAATTTTATGTACCTATTTGACATAGTTTTCAAATGTTTTACATGGTTTGTGAAAATATGATTTTACATGTTTTGAAAAATCATTTATAAAATATTTGGAAAACCTATATCAATGTGACATTATTGTGAAAAATGTTTTACTTAGGATTGAAAGACTGGGGATTTACTTGTTTTGAAATGTATTTGTAAAATATTTTGAAAATCTATAATTATGTGACAAGGTTTGTCTAATGTTTTTCAAATTATTTTCAAACTTTAAGGGTGCAATTGAGTTCAATAAATTGTTTTGTAATAACTTTGTAACCTTATTCAAAAACCAATTAAAAAGCAAAAAAGGTTAAAATTTCTTTAGTATCACTTCTGCCTATTAAACATAAAAAAAATAATTAGCTACTTTTTAGTTAGGGAACTACGATCTCCCTTAGCATAGTGGGTAGTTAAAAGACAACGCCTATGGCATCATCTTGAAGTAAAATGGGTAGTTGTCTGACGGTCCGTACTTACACTCATACTGGCTGAAAGTAGATACAACTAGTCGTATAAGTTTAGACTAGTCATTATTCCTCTAAAGAAGATATAAATTATATAAGATAAAATTTGCAAAATAAGATTAACTTATTATTTGGTGTTCTTCCCTGACACTTTCATTTTGCACTTAAGGCTTGTTGAGATCTTTAAAACTTGGTTTATGGGGTCCAAAGATTTAGAGTTAACCTATCTTAATCATTAGGGTGTGAGACATAGTAATTCAAACATCTCTCGCTAGAAAGATTTGTGTGCTATATTTACATGCTTAATCTCTTCCTTAAAGAATATGACCATCACTCACTTGCATGACTACGTTCATGATTGAGACGAGTTGAGGTTTCACTTGAGGAACTAGGACTTGAGATTCAAGTTTGGACCAAATTTTATGATACTCGATGATGGGATACGATTAATGAAGGTTTCATGGAACATGAGTGTCAACATCTTAGCTAGCATGGGGCTTGGTTCTCATACTAATCTTTTGATCAAAACCTAAGTACCATGGTGTGAAATCATTAAATTAATTTGTTATCAGTGTACATCAATCTTTGGTAAAAGCAGGGGAGCTGGACAAAAAGAAAAGAAAAGAAAAAGAAATTAATGAATAGAAAAGCTCAAAGCAATACAAAGTTACATTCATATGAGCTTACGCCAAAGGCTTGGGCTCCCAACCTTTAAGTGTCTAGTTGGATAAAAATTATTAGGCTTTTATGAGTCGGGCTAGTACCTCAAAAAGGACCCTGCATCATAAGCGATACAAGTCTGGGTGCAAGTATATTATATATTTAAAAAAGACACACCCCGGTGTATTCCCGGAAAAACAAGTACAAACGACTCAACTTCTTTTGATGGACGCATTGATTAACAACAAAAATAAAATGTGTTGAGTAAATAAGGCACTTGAGAAATGCCTTGTTCCAATGAGAGGGAGAAAAGAAATAACACCATTATTATATCTCCATTATCTGGCATGTCATCCATATTTTTGAAGTCTAACAAACTAATGAGACGGTATATTGAAGCAAGACTAGATTTAATCCTTAGTGTTGAGGATTGGGTCCTTAAGAGATTCTCTTGTATAGAAACTTTAGGTGGTATCTCGACTCTACTCTCGTGAATGCAGTCAACACATTAAGTCATACATCTTACATATATGTATATATTGAGAGTCTGGTAATTAGAGGAGTTGAATTCCTTTTGATTAGGACAAGTTCAGCTTAGAGTCTCAGTTTTTCTAAATCAAAGTCTTCTGGTTTTCTTAAGCCTTGTCTATTCACTTGCACATGTAAGAGAATTCACTCATTAATCTAACTCTATAATTGATTCTTTATTTATTAGCTTGAGGACGAGTTTAGCTCAAGTATAAAGATTTTTTTGGATGGCTCCAATGCTTTTACCAAAGATTGGCGCACACTGATCAATAAATTAGTTTAATGACTTCACACTCTGGCACCTAGATTTTGATTAAAAGATTAGTATGAGAACCAAGTCCCATACTAGCTAAGATACCGACTCTCATGTTTCATGAAGCCTTCATTAATTTTATCCCATCCTCAAGTATCATAAAGTCATGTCCAAACATTATTCTCTAATCCCAGTTCCTCAAGTGAAACCTCAACTCATCTAAAATGAATTCAGACGTGCAAGTGAGTGATGGTCATGTTCTTTAAGGAAGGGATTAAGCACGTAAATATAGCACACAAATCTTTCTAATGAGAGAAGTTTGAATTATTAAGTTTCGGACCCAAATGATTAGGATAGGTCAACTCTAAGTCTCCATATCTCATAAATCAAGCGTTAAAGATCTAACAAACCTTGAGTGTAAAGTGAAAGCGTTAGGGAAGAACACCAAATCAAAAAGAACACAAAATTAGTAAGTTAATATTTTTTTGCAAATTTTATTTTATATAATTTGTAGCCTCTTTAGAGGAATAATGACTGGCCTAAACTCATATGACTAGTTACATCTACTTTTAGCTAGTATGAGCGTAAGTACAGATCGTCAGACGGCTACTTGTGTTACTTCAAGATGATGCCATATGCGTTGTTTTTTAACCACTCATTCTGCTAAGGGAAAATGTAGTTCCCTCATTGAAAAGTAGCTAATCATTTTTTAAGTTTAGTAGTCAGAATTGATACTAAAGATTTTTTTTTATTTTTATTGATTTTTGAATAAGGTTTTAAAGTTAGGTTTATTTACAAAAAAATATTGAACTCAATTACACCCATAAAGTTTGAAAATAAATCGAAAAATATTTTACAAACCTTGTCACATAATTATAGATTTTCAAAATATTTTACAAAGATTTTTTAAAACTAGTAAAAGCTCATTTCTTCAAACCTAAATAAAAATTTTTTCAAGACAATGTCACATAGATATAGTCTTTCCAAATATTTTAAAAATGATTTTTCAAAATATGTAAAACTGTATTTTCACAAACCATGTAAAATATTTGAAAACTATGTCCAATAGGTACACAAAATTTTCCAAATCATTTTTTACAGAAAATAGTTCCAAACAATAAACGATACTTGTAGGTCAAAAAGCTTTTAAAAATTTTAAAATATGAGCTATGGCTAAGGTATATATGAAATATATATGGTACACTCATCTCCTCCTCCATTTCTCTACAGGCATCAGTTTCTATGTACCTCACGATTACATAGTACTGTAAAAAGATCTTCTTCTTTATTTATAGCTAATCTCATTAGTTTTTATGATCACTAGGTTAGTATAACATGGTATCGAGCAAGATAGGTTAATGTATGATGGGTTTGCTGAGAGTAGGCTCTCAAGGCCACCTTTGAGAAGAGCAAGGTCTTCCACCTTTGAGAAGAGCAAGGTCTTGGACATGCATAAGAATCTCATTCGAGAGGTTATTGTTAATTTTTCCATGCTTTTTCTTAGTCTATGTTGAAGCCGACATTAGTCTCTTTCTATATGATTAGTAGTTATTCCACCACCTACTATATATAAATTTGTAGTATGGCTTTAAATCTCTATGGGTGACAAACAAAAAATCAGAATTTTCTCACTTTAGGTGTCCTTTGTAAATTTGTTTACCCTTCAAATTTGCAACACAAATTATATTATTAATTCTTATATGACATAATATTTTCGTTTGTATTTTTCAATTGAAGGAGAAGTTATAATCCTGTTCGACATATAATTTCATATGTTATTTGATCCAACTGTAATATTCCATGCACAAACTCTATATGCTATTTAGGAATATGATCTTACTAATGCTGCTGTTGTTTTTTTCATGCATTTCTGTTTAGATTTTGATGGTGGAAATCCAAAGGATCATGTGATGAAGATGAAGAAGAACATGTTTAGAAATAATAGCGTGACCTTGATTTTTATTGGCAAGTTGAAAGTTGGTAATTTGATTAACACAATGGTCAATTTCATTGCCGACATGGTTATTGTTTTCATTCTTTGATATTGTGAAGGATATAATAGATATAGTCATTCTGCTTTGTCTTTGTTGTCCTCAATAGGATTGTATAAGTTGGTAATTATAGTATGATTTTTAGTTTTTAATGGCCTTCTCTAGATATGTTTGTTACGGTCTGTAGGCTCGGTTTGGAGACAATAAACATCAACAAAAGACCCAATGCTTTTATTTACCGGCACATATATAATATTTGATGCAACTTACCCCTTTCAATGCTTTGTAGCATTTCCATCAACATGAAATTCCAAGCCAGGTATTTTTGACATTTACTTCATCTAGAAATACCATTTTTGACATTTACTTCATCTAAAAATACCATTTTCCCCTTACTCGTTCATCTATTTTTGTATTTTACTTCGGATGATAAATTTAGGTAATCATATTTGTCGCTTGCAAGGGAAGACTTGACATCGAATATCATCATGTCGACCCTATAATCTTTCTAATGTATAAAGCGCCAATATGGCAAAGATACAAAATTTAAAAGTTTTCTGTACTATACATTAAATTTGCAAATGTTACGAGAACAAGTATAATTCGTGTTTTTGGTGGATGTACAAGTGCAATTCCCAAAATATTCACTACAAAACGGGTAAAAGTGATGTTTTTTTTTAAAATTGTCAATATATTATCCACGGTCAAATATATAATTATGACAATATCAATGCCAAATTAGTTCTTATGTTTGAAATTAGTGACGAATGTTACATTTTTTGATATTATCAGCGATGACGCATATAAAAATGCTTCACCATTGTTATTAGTCAATTTTTTTTCTAGTCGTCATTATTTTTTAAAAAAAATTTAATGACGAATGGATAAATTTTGAGAAATAGCAATAGATAAGCGTCGCTACATTTACATCACTGATTATAATATAGCAAAGAAAATTACATTCATTGCACGTTTCATATACAAAAATAATTTTCCAACGATGGCTATATATAGTTCTTATATATACGCAGCATGTGATATAGTGACGGCTTTTGAAGAAAGCACCACTATAAATCTTTTGTTGTTGTTGTGTTAATAGTATGGGGATGCATACGTGGAAGTTTAAAGAATTAATGAATGAACTTCAAATTTAGAAGTTTGCTATGAGTTATACGTTAAATTTGCAAGTGATAGTAGACCAATCGCAATTAATTAGAATATTTTGTAGGTGTTCAAATCAGGGGCGGAGCCGGGATTTGTTCATAGGTGGGGCCAATTGTGAAAAAAATCAAAACACGTGTATTGATGTATGGATAATTCAAATGCTACTATTGAGTTCTATTATATAAAAGGGATGAATAAATGTCTAAAAACATACATAATTTATAAAAGCTTTGCTCGATGATTTTTTATTACATAGAAATCATCAATAATATCGTCTATGTGACTTTCTCTGCTATCTCCTTCTCAACGTAAATAATCATACAATTGCTATGATATCCATCTTCCATCTTAATCATACAATAATATATTATTCTAAACATGATCGATATTTATGAAACTAAAAAGCATGAATAGACGTTAATGATTTTCACAATTAGATGTTGGATTATTTGAAGAAAATATTGATATGATACATTTTTAATGTATATATGTATAACCATATCACGTGTTCATTTACCGCATACTCTCAAATTTGACATCACAATCCCTGATCATGAATAATAGAAAACCCATCAATGTTTTCATTTTTATCATCTTGCGAACACTTTTGGACATGTATATCGCTAGGAACTAGATCACTTGCAGAAACTATATCATCATTCAAAATAGTTGGACAACATGTAGAAGATTCACATAATATGATATCTATATTTGTGTAAATGACAAAAAAAATAAACCTATATGTATCCGTATCCACGAAAAGTTGAATTTCAGTCTACCATATTCATAAGCATAAAATAATAACATGTATCAGAATGGAGTATAATTAATCATTCAACATAAAGTTAATCATCTATCCACCTTACTCATCTAAGCTATCATCCAACATAAAGTTAACCATTCAAATTCCATTGGATTTAAATAATCATATAGAAAATACGAACTTTTACTTTATTTTTAAGAAGAACAACTCGACACGCCGGGACACCATACACTTGGAATTTGTGTGAATTGAGTAGCATGATACTACGAGATTCACAAGACTCGACCAGGAAATTCGATCTGGATCCCACATCGATTAAAAGAAATCTAATTTTGGAGGTTGTGGAAAAAGCGGTCAAAGTTAGATTTTCTTATATTCTCAAGGAGAATAAACAAATGGAGATGGATGAACTCTTGATATGAGATAATGAGATTGTGTTAACGAAAAGGAAAAAGATAATTAGAATTGGAAGGGCAGTGTTCTTATGTTGGAAAGGAAATTTTAAAAATGGATAGTGCAATGGGAGGGCCATGATGTGGGGAAGAGAATAAAAAAAGAAATTGAAATTTGGAGAAGAGGAGACCATAACTTCCTATTTAAGGGAAGAGAAAGACAAATTTTTGAATAATTAACGAGTACGGAGACCACAATATGTGAATTTCTATTTTTAGAGGGGTAACTACATGGTCTCTCGTTTGAGGAGGGGCCATGACCCCTACCCGCCCCCCTCTCCCTCCGCCCATGGTTCAAATATAACGTTGCAAATTAACAAAATATGAGGATGCATTCATGAAAGTATAAAGAATTATCCTAGGAATTTCAATTATATGATACAAATATTGTTTTTGTAGCTTGGGAAAATTATAGAGGTTGTTTGATTAGTATCTTTCGTTTCATGCTTTCGTATTGTTCTTCGATTCCAATCATTTGGAAAGGAATAGTTTCCGACTTTCCGGGATTTCTGGCTAATTCATAGAGCTCTTGCGTGGTGTTTTTTCGTTGTAACAAATGCACTTTCAAGGTAAATTTAGTTATTGTTACCGCATTTCTCGCGATGGATTACTATTTGTTAGATCAATTATAAGTTTAAACTAATGTGTCCTCTTCGAGAATCACAAAAAATAGTAAGAAATATACTTTTTAAATTAAAAATTTATATTGAACATCTTAATATAATCTCACTACGAAGTAGTTTAGAATTTATGTTAATTTCTGATTTTACATTGGATTTGTATGAATCGTTCGATCTTGATAAAGAATCACATAGTTGGTAAATATTTAGTGCAGACCTCTGCTGCATAGGATCCGTTCTAATAAGCCGACTGGTGTTTCACTGAGGCCACGCGCATGCATCACCTCATTACATTTCCAAAATTTAATTTATCTTATATTAAAAATTCCATTATAACCTATACTAAATAGAGGGTTGTACTCCTCATTCCTCCCAATTAGTTCTTCTCCTAATGATGGTTCATCCTTTGTCATCTCGTTATTCCTCTCCCATTAATCTTGTTGCCCATCATTAATGAACACCCCCACTCCTCTGGGTAATATAGCTTTTACCTAGAGTGGGTAAAGTGCCCTACATGGATGACAAATCACTCAAGTCCACATGGCAAAAATCAAACCAACAATCCAACTTTTGAGATCACAATATTTAATGAGTCATACATCAACCAATTAATTTTTAAGAATTTAATGCTAAATTTAACTTATGCATCACTCAAAATACCCAACTAATCAAAATTAAATAAACTTTATTGTTGCAAGCTATATTCAATTTTTATTTTGATTGATATTGAGATAACGTTGCCTTTTTTATTTTAGATGATATACTTCTAAATAGCACTCTCTCCTGATGATAATTAATTAATTGCATTTTTTCTTATTCCATTCGCATTGAAATCAAACTTTATATCTTGCTGTCAGTGCTTGAAATTTTGATATTGCCTAGTAGAAATATAAGTTCTACAATATACACATATAAACATGGTAATTTGAACACCCATATTTATCCAGATTTTTTTTAACTATTATATCTTAAAAAATGGAAATGGTATTAGTATCTTTACTCATATTATCTTTACCCATTTATATCCGTCAAAATAAAAATATACACCACATACAATATATTGTGGATATATTTTCTAAAAAGTATTAACTTTATCCGTACTTTTATCCTTAAAAAATTGAACTAACATTGTATTGTATTCATATCATCAAAAAATTTTAAAATAATCACACATCCTTGAAGGTAGGCGTCAATGCATCATTAGGGGAGGAAAATGCTATTGATAAATTAAATTAGTTTGATAATTTGAGTGATGGTAATAAAGCATTAAAAACTCAAAAGCTAGTTGGTTGGTGTATGGAGCATTTAATATTGTTGTTTTAAAAGTTGGTTTGTATGCTTGATTTTCGTCATGTGGAGTTGGAGTGATTTGTCATCCATCTAGGGCACTTTACCCACTCTAGGTAAAAGCTATATTACCTAGAGGATCCTAACCCGCCTCATTTAGTGCGCATCTAAATAATGTCCTTCTAACTAAATCTCCATCGTTAATCTCTTGCATCTGAATAAATCATATGGTTAATCTTATGCCTTGATTATTTTCCGTACCTCCTTGACCTTCTCTATTGAGCTTCAAGCGCATCTAAATAATGTCCTTCTAACTAAATCTCCATCGTTAATCTCTTGCATCTGAATAAATCATATGGTTAATCTTATGCCTTGATTATTTTCCGTACCTCCTTGCCCTTGTCTATTGAGCTTCAAGTGCCCACAAAATGATTGTAAATTTGACTTATCTTGCAATTCCGTACAATTTTTTTATTATATTTCTGTTTTTGATTTTTTTGATATCCAGTAGCATGAACTTATTTTTACATATTAGACGAATAGATGATATTTTACTTAAGTATATTGAAAGGGATGTGTATTCGACTACATTAGTGATGAAAACTTTTTAAATTACTTTCGAGATTAGACAGAGAAGCTCACTTGTACAATCTTGCACATAGAGGCCAAGTAAGGATTTTCAATCTCGGAAGGTTAAATGGAACAAAAAATATACTCTTAGGTCATGTTCGGTAGGGGAATAGGCCATGTAATAGCATTCTCCTCCCACCTCTTGTATGGCTATTCCCCTCCCATGAGTTTCCTAGACCCCGTTCGACCCTTTCTCTATTCCCCTCCTAGAATAAGGGGCCTCTCTTATTCCATGCACCCATGGGCCCTCCTCCCGCCATCACACCTCCCTCTCTCGCATGAACCTCCTCCAACGGGCCTCTCCTCTCGCTTGATCTCATGTGTGATCGGCTTTGCGCCACCTTTTGTAGGTTGTTCTTGTCATCAGTGATTCCTGAGTCTTGTCTTCAAGCTCTTTACTTGGGCTCCAATGAGTTGGTAGAGGTACATGGTGCAGTTTACTCTTTACCACAACCTTTAACTAGGGGGGTGTGTTGAATGACGAAGAAATTTGGGAGATGGGAATATGAACAACACATGACGTAGAAGGGAAGAATATCACACACGTAGAGAGATAATGGGAGAACTTAGCCTTGATGTATTGCACTTGGCGAATGTGTGCTTTGGAAGATTGAAAACACATGCTTATATAGCTACATCTCATGGATAAAAATAGAATGTAAATAAAAAGAATAAAAAAAATAGAAACTCCCCCATGCAAGGAGAACTACCCACGTAATCTCAAGTTGCTAGAGAATAGCTCTAGCACCAACCAACAAAGACTTGGGGCACAACTAAGATTAGAGCCAATATATGGCCTTATTAAAAAACTTAAAATACTTGGAATGCCAAGAATAACATTCACGTGTGGTGTCCTTGGAAAGCTTGAGTTGTCTTCTTCCATGGACCCGGATCAAGAATCTAGGGTTTCTGAGAACCTATTGAAGTCCTATAAAAGGGCCTCAATGACTAGGACCAGATCCTCTGTTGTAACAGTCCCTGCTGTAACGTAGGGTATCCGTTGGATGAGGATCGAACTACCCTAATAGGGGGCCAGGGATGGTCGGCATGCATCCTGGGGTCATCTGATCCTCCAACGGATCTCCTGCATTACATCAGGTGATGTTGCAACAGAGGATCCTCTCTCCTCTATGGCCCTCTCCAAGCAGACCTCGCCTTCCCTTCCCGGTCTTTTCCTCGTCGGTTGTTGTGTTCACATTTCTTCAACTTTGTGGGTCTTCTAGTGTGCTAGGTAAAATCTAAATCTGATCTTTACTCTTGCATGTTTACTGCTGTTGACGTCTACTTGCACTTGTCCTTGCTTTGGTTTTTCCGCATCCGGGTTGGCTTCAATTTAGATTGCACATCTTCATGTTATGGTTTCTAGAAATACTTCATTAATCATTGGGGCTTTGGAGTATTTTAGGATGGTAATCCATCTGTTTTGAGGGGTTGGAATATACCTCCGCAGTGCATCTTGTTCGGTTTTGATTGTTATCAAATTTTTTAACCTGTTTTTTGGGTAGAAGTTCCTTTGCCCAATGGAATGCGAATGTGAAATTAGTGTTCAAAATATGGTGCGACCTTTTCATTTGTTATGCTGTATGTTTCGGAAACTCAAACATGGATCATATGCTTGCTTGCTTGTGTTTTGACGATAGCATATGCTATATGCCTCCGGTTTTTTCATGATCACATAATTTCTGATCATATAAGCCATGCTACGAAATTTCTGTATGACACAATGATCATTACTAATATAGCGTTGGTATGCTGGAGAGTTGCTTGCGAATGGTATACTGAATATTACTCGTGAATGGTTGGTTGTTGATTTTTGTGAATGCTCTTCTACATATATATGCTCAAAAATCTGTATTTCTTACTGATCCATGCGTTCTCGATTCTGCTCACAGTTATCCAATAAGTGATGCTCACTGTTGTGCTAAAAGTTGTCTTTTGAGTTAGTCTCATAGTTTGGCTCATAGTTATCCTTTTTCATAGTGATCCTTCTAAGTTATGTCATTTATCTTCTAAGTCAGTCTCATAGTTATCTCACAGTTGTGTTCATAGATGCTCACAGTTTTTTTTTACTAATAACATTCGAACCCTGATCCTTCAAAGTGGGAACCACTGCTTCAACCACCAGACCATTAGAGGGGTTCCAAGATGCTCACAGTTATGTCTTTAAGTTGATCTCATAGTTATCACACAGTTAATCTCATAGTTAAGTTCATAGATGCTCATAGTTAGTCTCACAGTTACGTTCATAGATGCTCACAATTATGTGCCTTTATATAGTTAACCTGCAACTAAAGACACATAATACAACTATAGCTGAAACTATTTTCATATCTTTTTGAAGCTGCAACTAAAGTCATCTAAGCAGTATTTGATGCTCCACAAAATACAACATATTTTCTTAAAACTGCAAATACGAACTCCATATCAGGCATTGTTCTTTGTTAGTATACAGTTATGGTTAGTATGATGTTCCGATCAGTATACAGAATATGGTGTACTGTATATATTTGTGATCACAGTTCTCTATCTCATAATTCTGAATGCCTAATTGTCTATGCACATAACTCTGTTCGATAAATTTTCCCACTGCTTAGAATATTTCTGCGGAAATATCATGCTCTGTCATTATGAAATTTATTTGTGAGATACTCTTGGTTATTTATGATCACAATTTTGTGGGCATTCATGCTCATTGTTCAGTTCAACTTTAGTGGTATGCCCATAGTTCCAGCTTACAGTTCCATATATTTCTTATCATAGTTTTGTATACTTGAATCACCATGCTCATAATTCTTTTCATATTTATGTATGCTTAAGTAAACTTTGGAGGTATACTCACAGTTATGTATGCTCTAATAACCAAGGTCACTAGTCATTTACTTGAGGAGAGGTAGAACTTACATCCCCACAAAAGGGATTTGCGGTACTTACATTAACCTTGTGACTTACAACATCTGTTCATACATGTGAGATCCCTCGTATTAGGATCCCATTCTTTTTTCTCAAATACTGATATGATCCATTAACCAAATCATACAATGACCACATCATCTTGTAATGCTCGTTGAGACCTTACCAACGAGTCTAAGAACGTCGAAATCTGAGTCCGTATGAGAGGGTTACATGCAAAATACTGATGGGCTGTGTCTAATTATATTCAGATCCAAACTGGTTCTGTTTAAAATCAAACCCACATATATGGGGGTGGCCGGGCTAATGTGTCGAACCACTTGACCCGTTCCTCTTACACCACCATCACCCCCGCTGGAGCTCCATTGCCGGAGCGAATTCCGATCACTGATCAAAAGTTCGAGCTTGTCATTTCGAAGAACACAGAGCGAGGATCGTTATGGACACGTTCATGTTCTACAAAATGCTGTGGAACTCTCGTTTTGGCAAAGGTAAATCGTGGGATAACGTTCCCATAGGTACGTTTTTTCCCTCCATTGGCTGTCGGATCCACATGTGTTCCCCACCATGAGTTGTAGATAGTATATAAATCTCGTAGGTGGTGTCAATATGTGTTTGGGCGAGTTTAACGCCGAAAGCCTGATTTCATTGCATCACACTTTCGTAATTTCCTATTGTATGGATAGGTGCATGGAAATGATAAAAATATGTTTGTGATGTGGATAACAACATGACCACGTGGTTGTAATTTGTTTCGTGATCGGAGGAACTTCGTAGACATCGTCGGAGATGAATCTGGCTACTGTCCAAGCATATGATTGATCATCCATGATCGTGCATGATCGATCATGCCCTGATGGCGATCATGCCATCCCAAAATGATCGATCATGCTTGTTGTGTTGATCTATCATTCTGGTATTGTGGATACTAATGGACCTAAAATTTGATGTAAATCGACTCTAAAAAGTCGTAGAATCATCTAGGCATTATGATATATGTTAAATATATAAAATAATTGAATTGAGTTGATAGATGATGGTATTTGGTTCATTGTGAGTTGAATTAAGCTAATCTAGTTGCGATGAACCTCGACGAGTTGAGAGCATCTTGAGTATCGAGCTGAGCACACGGGTTACATATCGCATGTTTTGAATATAGAATATATGTGTGTTGAATTGGTCTGTCGAGTAAACATGATCTCGAGGTTGTCATAATACATGATGAGCAGGAGGGATGCAAGCTCTTTTGGGATACATATCGTGGAGGACGAGTCCTCCGAACTTTGTGTCTAGTAGACACCATCGAAGGATGAGTGCCTTTTACACCTATTTAAGCATTACTTCGACATAGGCGACCGGGTTGGTGGGACCTTCACCCCTCGCACGGTAGAGCTAGGGATGGGCATTGGACTGGGCCAGCCCAGCCCAGCCCGAAGCCCGACCCAAAAAGCCCGACCCAGCCCAAGCCCAAGAGGACATTGGGCCGGGCCTGGGCCTAAAATATCGGCCCAAATTTATTTTGGGTCGGGCTCGAGCTTGACGTGGTCCAATCCGGCCCGACCCGAGGCCCGACCCAACATAAGCCCGAGTGGTGGCCCGCAGTATGGCCCGAGATTGAGCCCAAGAACCAGCCCAACTTTCCATCATTTCTATGCCAATGCCAACTTAGCCTAAATCAACTTGGAACCACTCCTATCTAGCAGTTTCACTTACGGAGTTATGAGATGGACCTCAGATATTTTTGTAGAGCAAGTCACACTTTGGAACATGTATTAAGATGTAATTATGATCTTAACCGGTTGGCCACATGATTGTGCTCCTTTAATGACACTAAGAAATGACATGGAATCTGTTTTAATCAAGCAAATCTCTCCGTTATGATGTGGATCGAGCCCTAGGTTACAATTTGATCTGGTTTTCTGTATGTTGATCTTCATGGCTTCAATTTACATGTGATTCTGAGTGCAAGAGCTTGAAGAGGAATCAAAGCATCCCCCTGACCTTACAAATCTGCAGCTGAGGATTAAAGAAAGTGAGGATCATAAGCTGTCTTTAGTATGATTTTTGTATCTGTCAATTAGTTTTTGTTTCTGGGTTAGAGAAGGTTATAATATACTGGTATCCACGTGCTTCTCTTTTTCCCTAGCTGGTACAGATTAATGACTATACCATTGTTAAAGAACCTTTTTTTTATTTTTTGATAGCAACTAAAATTTAATTATGTGGTGGTTTTTAGAATTTTTGACATTATTTTGTTACTAGAACGCCATTATTTTACCATTGGAGAGATTGATTTACAATTTTAAGATATTTTTTCCTTAAGTAATATAATATTATTCCCCATTTTGTTGGTTAATGTTTTATGTCTTATATTATATGTGAGGAGGATGGTATGCAATCTAGGGGGTTTTCAGGCTAGAAATCATCCATGCAGTCACACTTCTTGAAGTAGGAAAGGATTGATTGTTGTTCGGAGGAATTTGTAGCAATTAGTTATGATGAGCCCAAGGTATGTTTCTACAGGTTCGTAGAACATGTTTAGGCTTGGACAGGCCCGACCCAAGCCCGACCCAAAAATGGGTTGGACCTGGGCTTGGACCGAACAACAACAACATTTGCGGGCCTAGGCCCGGCCCAAGGCTCGAAATAATTAGATGAACTGGGGCCTGAGCCCTTCAGGGCCCGGCCCAACCCAGCCCATGCCCATCCCTAGGCAGAGCATTACTGCTCTTTTTAACATGCACATAGAGAAGAATTTTGACAAGCACAACCTAAACAATGGGTGGAAGACCATCAAAAAATATTACAACGATTTCATCTATCTCGTGATGAAGCAGGTGGGATGGGACCTAGTATCCTATATCATTGTTGCATCAGACGAGAGTGCTTGGTTGATGGTACCCAATGTTGAATTTCATTTCACTGTTAGATTTAAGTGATATGTGTTGAGATTTATCCTGTGAAGACTGATTGGTTGAATACAAGTAGAAAGCATTGCTGATGTGGATGATCTCCCTCCTGCCTTCTGATTGGCTGAGAGCTCTTGGGCTGGATTGCTGAGATGCTTAATCCACATCCTGCATCCTGATTGGCTGAGAGCTGATGGTGGGGATTGCTGCATGCTTGGCATTCTTTTGTTGTAGTATAAAAGGAGCCCTGTGGCACCACATATTGTATCCCAACTTCATTCAAGAAATAGTAGAGAGAGTCTGGTATGAGCAAGTGGAGTAGGCACATTGTCGAACCACTATAAATCCTTGTCTTGTGCGATTGTGCGTGCTTTCTTCTTCGATTGTGGTTCTAGTCGTGTGGTGCTTGATCGGATCCGTCCCCAACAACTGGTATCAGAGCAAGGTTCGGAGATCAACCTCTACACAGATGGAGGAAGAATCGAAGGTCAAGATCGAGAAGTTCAATGGATCGAACTTCGCGTTCTGGAAGATGCAGATTGAAGATGTTCTATATCAGAAGGATCTCTATCTTCCGATCGAAGGGAAGAAGCCCGAAGCCATGAAAGATGAAGAGTGGAAGGTCCTAGACCGAAAGGCTCTAGGAACGGTAAGGCTCAGCTTTGCTCCATCGGTGGCTTCAAATATCGCAAAGGAGACGATGACGGCGAATCTTTTCAAAGCTCTTGAAAAGATGTACGAGAAGCCATCTGCATCAAATAAGGTGTATTTGATGAAGAAGCTTTTCAATTTAAAGATGAGTGAGAACTCCGTGGTGGCTTCACACTTGAATGATCTGAACAGTATCATCAACCAGTTGGAGTATGTGAAGATCGTGTTTGATGATGAGGTAAAAGCTCTTTTACTCCTTTCTAGTTTACCTGATAGTTGGAATGCTTTAGTTGTAGCGGTTAGCAACTCCTCTGGTTCTGCAAAGTTGAAGTTGGAGGATGTTGCTGGTATTCTTCTTGGAGAAGAGGCACGACGGAAGACATCTGGAGAAGAACACTCGTCAGGTTCTGCCTTGAATACAGAAGGAAGAAGCAGGAAGAGCTACAGGAACCAAAAGCATTCCACGGGAAAGTCAGTACGAGGAAGATCCGAATCCAGAGATCCGAAGTCAGTGGTCTGTTGGAATTGCAATCAAAAGGGGCATTACAAGACAGAATGCAAGGCCCCAAGAAAGCAGAAAGGAGAAAATGACAAAGGTAAGAACACCTTAAATCTTACTGATGATGACGGTAGCGATGCCTTAGTATGTGTTGTAGATGCTAGAAGTGAGTCATGGATTGTGGACTCGGGTGCTTCATTTCATACCACTCCACAAAGGGATATCCTCCAAAATTATGTGAAAGGTGATTTTGGAAAGGTATATCTGGGAGATGATGAATGTTGCAGCATAATTGGAAAGGATTGACATATCCCAACCCAATGGTGGCTTCTTGAGATTGAAGAATGTTAGACATGTACCCAGTCTAACAAGGAATCTCATATCTGTCGGACAGCTATCAGAAAACGACGTGGTGACATCATTTGATTCTGATTCGTGGAAGATGTCAAAGGGATCATTGATCCTTGCTCGAGGTAAGAAAGAAGGAACCCTGTATGCTGCATCAGGTTCATATGACAGGATAAATGTTGCATCATCTGGGTGTGATGCTAACACTTGGCATAGACGGCTTGGTCACATGAGCGAAAAAGGAATGAAGATCATGCAGAAGAAGGGAAAGTTGATGGGATTGCAGAGCGTAGATCTAGACTTCTGTGAAGATTGTATCTTGGAAAAATAGAAGAAAGTCAGTTTTACAAAGACTGCAAGAGTACGAAAAACTGAAAGACTGGAGCTGGTTCATACAGACGTATGGGGTCCATCTCAGGTACCTTCCCTTGGCAGATCTCATTATTTCATTACTTTCATTGATGATGCAACTAGAAAACTGTGGGTTTATTTCATCAAACATAAATCCAATGTATTTGAGACCTTCAATATATGGAAGGCCTTAGTTGAGACCGAGACAGGTTTAAAGTTGAAATGTCTCAAGTCAGACAATGAGGGAGAATACTACAGTGAAGAGTTTGAATCATATTGTGCCAAGAACGGGATCAAGAGATTGAAGACGGTCCCAAGAAAGCCCAGACAGAATGGTGTTGCTGAACGCATGAACAGGACTATTCTAGAGCGTGCGAGAAGCATGAGGTTATATGCAGGTCTACCAAAGCGACATTGGGATGATGTAGTGAATACATCTGCATACTTAATCAATTGAGGTCCGTCTGCTGCTTTAGATAGGGATCTTCCAGAAGAAACATGGACAGGAAAGGAGGTAACACTTTCTCATTTACGTGTCTTTGGATGCATAGCTTATGTTCACATTGAGCAGGAAAACAGAGGAAAGCTTGATCCCAAAGCAAGGAAGTGTATCTTTGTCGGCTATGGTACAGATAACTATGGATATATATTGTGGGATTTGGAGAACAAGAAGACAGTAAGAAGCATTGATGTCACATTCAATGAATCTTCCTTATACAAGGATGAATTGATAAAAGGAAAGACGATGGAAGAGCCAGACTTTGTGGAGTTTGATGAAACTCCTGAACAAAGCACATCACAACCAAGTGATGAGAATGTTCAACCCATCCTATAGAACAATCCGCAAACTCCGGTACTACGGAAATCTTCTAGAATCAGCAAACCTACTGAAAGGTATTCACCTTCTTTGAATTATTTATTGCTGACCGATAATGGTGAGCCTGAATGCTTTGATGAAGCTATACAAGGTGAGACAAGAAATCAGTGGGAGTTAGCCATGGATGAGGAGATGAACTCCCTCTCAAGAAGCAAAATGTGGGACTTAGTCCCACTACCTAAGGGAAAGAAGGCTCTGCATAACAAGTGGGTGTACAGGGTGAAGGAGGAAGCTGATGTTTCCATTCGATACAAGGCTCGGCTAGTGGCGAAGGGCTTTCAACAGAAAGTAGGAGCCGATTTCACAGAGATCTTTGCACCTGTTGTAAAGGTCTCAAATATAAGAGCAGTATTGAGCATTGTTGCAGCTGAGAACCTACATTTGGAGCAGTTGGATGTTAAGAAAGCATTTCTCCATGGAGACCTTGAGGAGGATATCTACATGCAACAACCAGAGGGCTATGTAGCTACTGGAAAGGAAGACATGGTATGCAAGCTCAGAAAAAGCCTTTATGGCTTGAAGCAGGCACCAAGACAATGGTACAAAAGGTTTGATGATTTCATGAGAAATACAGGGTTTTGCAAATGTCATGCTGACCATTGTTGCTACTTCAAGAAGCTTGGTATGTCTTACATCATTTTATTGTTGTACGTAGATGACATGCTTGTTGCAGGCTCATGCAAGGAAGAAATAACAAATTTGAAGGCAATGTTGTCTAAGGAGTTTGAAATGAAGGACCTAGGTCCTGCAAAGAAAATCCTTGGAATGCAGATTAGCAGAGACATGAAGAACAAGAAGCTGAGATTGTCTCAATCAGATTACATTGAGAAGGTACTAGAGAGATTTAATATGAAAAATGCAAAATCTACTCTAACACCTTTAGGGAGCCACTTCAAACTTTCAAAGGAGAAAGAACCTGCTACGAAGGAGGAGCATGAGTACATGTCAAAGGTACCCTACCAGTCTGCTGTTGGTAGTTTGATTTACGCAATGGTTTGTACAAGACCAGACATCTCCCATGCAGTGGGAGTTGTGAGCAAATTCATGGCGAATCCTGGCAAGGAACATTGGGAGGCTGTGAAGTGGATTTTACGTTATTTGAGAGGTACCTCTAATGTGTCATTGTGTTATGGGAATACTGACATTTCCATTCAAGGTTTTGTGGACTCAGATTTTGCAGGAGATATCGATGGCAGGAAAAACACAACAGGGTATGTCTTTACCCTGGGGAGTGGAGCCATTAGCTGGATCTATAGGCTCCAGAAGATAGTGACCATCTCGACCACGGAAGCAGAATATGTGGCGGCAATAGAAACTTGCAAGGAAATGATATGGTTGAAAGGTCTGATGAAAGAACTGGATAAAGAATGTAAAGATTGTCAATTATCCAGTGACAGTCAAAGTGCAATTCATCTTGCAAAGAATTTCGTCTTTCACTCGAGGACTAAGCACATTGATGTGAAGTACCATTTCATTGATGGACAATTTAAGCTGATGAAGATCCACACATTAGAAAATCCTGCTGATATGTTCACAAAGTCTGTAACAGTGGAGAAGCTGAAGACATGTTCATCTTCTATTGGTCTTCAAGCATAGAAGACAAGGGAAAGCTCACACCAAGATTATTGAAGAAGTAGTGTGTACCACAAATCAGTCTTCAAGTGGGAGATTGTTGAGATTTATCCTGTGAAGATTGATTGATTGAATACAAGTAGAAAGCATTGCTGATGTGGCTGATCTCCCTCATGCCTTCTGATTGGCTGAGAGCTCTTGGGCTGGATTGCTGAGATGCTTAATCCACATCCTGCATCCTGATTGGCTGAGAGCTGATGGTGGGGATTGCTGAATGCTTGGCATTATTTTGTTGTAGTATAAAAGGAGCCCTGTGGCACCACATATTGTATCCTAACTTCATTCAAGAAATAGTAGAGAGAGTCTGGTGTGAGCAAGTGGAGTAGGCACATTGCCGAACCACTATAAATCCTTATCTTGTGCGATTGTGCGTGCTTTCTTCTTCGATTGTGGTTCTAGTCGTGTGGTGCTTGATCGGATCCGTCCCCAACAATATGGCATACGTCTCATAGGACACGTTTCAGATCAACATGGCATACAAGACGTACAGGAGGACATTCCCCCATTACGACCTTATCGACGCCATGATCGGGGAATATACTGTGAGGGGGACCTATGCATTTTCATTGCAGACCACGTTGCCAGGATCATTTTCATCCTTCTTCGAAGGGGACTCTACGCTGCAGGTATTCGAGGAAGAACATGAGGAGCAACCCACATCGGAGGTCCCCCAACCCGGTAGAAGATAGAGGACAAATGACCACATGAGAAGAAGGCAGTGCTGCAGAGAGTCTATGGGTCAGTGATTTGGGGATAAGCATTCCAGGAGTGACGGTGCCCCTCCTGCATCCTAAGTTGTAGGGCAAGTTGTGGTTAGGCTAACCGAGCATATGCTCGAACTGTAGTGCGAGAAATTAAGAATCTGTTGTCAAAGGACCTCCATGCAGGAGTGGAGGAGATCCTTGATGAACCCAAGGCATTGCATCTTGGGGGTTTTTCCTGAGGGCCAGATAAAGCTTTCCCACAGTCTACGTGATCTCTACGAGCAGATCGTATTCAACCGTGCGAAGAATATACCACCCAAACTTGATGCTTGGGTGAGCATTCGGCTCAACAAGCCTTACTGAGGTTGTAGTCCTTCTCGTTTGTTCTCCATTGGTTTATGATCACTTGATTGGTGCTCTGCTACTCTAGTATCTCGTTGGGTTTTAATATGTTTATTTCTCTACTTCATGTTTATTTGGTCGTGTTGTAATTCTTGTTAATCGGTGTTGTTCGATAGACATGTATGGTACATGTATGATTTTTAAATCTTTCATCTTCAACAATCATTGTGATACATAGGCTTGGGTTTTAATTTATGCATCAGTTCAAACTATCAAATATAGCGCTTTGGGATAAATCACAGGAAATGAAAAGCATAATAGCGATGATGGTCAATTTGATGATGATTTACATGATATCCTAGTGTACACTACTAGCGGAAGAAGAGAAGCACGCACAACGCGATGCATGATACATTTTACGTATGCCATAGCACACTGTGGCCTAGATATGCCACATCGAGATTAGAGATATGCTCAATGGTCATGTCCAGAGATCATATAAGATAATTCGCACGTATTTAGAGACAATTACAAGGCTATGCATCTACCTTAAGGAATGTGCGGGTGTTAGAGACTCCAGACACCTGAAGGTAGAGGAATCATTGTGCATATTGGTGTACTACCTCAGTCACAACGCAAGGAACCATGTCCTCTGTGAGCATTTCCGGCACTCTGGAGACATGATTTCAAGGCATCTCAATGATGTGCGCATGGGCATTGTCTCCTTCAGGGATGATTTCATTAACTTGCCATCTACTAACAACCCAATTCAAGATGTAGTTTAACACATCAATAACTTCAATCCATACTTCAATGTCCATTATGGTTTATTTCAGACATAATGGCCACATATCCTTCTTTTAAGTGTGCAGTATGACCCGTACATATATTGGTTTCAGGTGTTTTCGAGACAATAGATGGTACCCTCATCATGAAGAATGTGTCAGCTAACATTGTTCCAAAGTTTAGAAGTAGATACCATCTTATTTTGTTGAATGTCATGGCATGTGTGGACTTTAGGTACAAATTCTTGTACAGTTGGTTGGGAGGGATCTATTAGAGTCATGAAGGTGCTGAGATGGGACCTCGACATAAGGGATTTAAAGTGCTGGTAGGCCAGAAATTTCTTGTGGATTGCGGTTATGCAAATACCGATGATGTTTTAGCTCCCTATCGTGGCATGATGGCATACCTCCCACAGTTCAGAGCAAGGAGAAGCCGAGCATATACCACTCCACACGAGTTGTTCAATCATCGTCACTCCCAGCTCTGATCGTACGTTGAACATACTTTTAGGATATTGAAGGCACACTTCAAAGAAATTAATGACTGACCATATTATGGCTTATAAAAGCAAGTAATGGTGGTCATGGCGTGCTGTATTATCAATAACTTCACCTGACTTGTGCTGGGTGAGGATCAGATCTCAGCCGCTTATACCTATGAGAACCCGCTCAGTGGTGAGGGGACAAGTACTATCGAGGACGATGAGAAATTGTTCGACAATGAAGAAACAATGACCATGTTTGGGTCTCCAAGAAGGATGTACTAGCGGGGGAGGTTCTGCGAAATGGGTTGGCAACTTCTATATGGAACACTGCGTGATAATTTCTTTTACATCGAATGCGGTGGTGACGAGGAGTGGAAGTCCTAGATTTACGATCACATTAGAATGAATTTCTGCAAGAATGTTGTATTTTCACTAGTTTCTGTAATGATGAACAAGCCTTGTTTAAGTTTTATCCTACAAGTACAAGCCTTTTCCATAATTCGATGATGATTGTCCTCTTACGAAAAACATCATGTTTGCAAGCTGGATGAGCAGCCACACACATGGCGGTGTTCAACCTATGCAAGCATGACGTATCCTCTATGCGATGATGATAGATTGCATCCTTTCATAGCAGCGGGAGGAGGGGAATAGGACTTGGATGAGTAGCCACTACGTTGACATGGCTTAACTGCCAGTTGTGACTCCCTACTACACGTGAAGCATTGACTACCTAAGAGAACTATTTTTTTCTTTTCAACCGTTTTTTCTTTTGTTTTTAAGTTTTATCTTTTATCTTCTATATATATTTATATAATTTTACCTGTGAGTTTGCGACCTCCGATGACTTCATGCGAGAGCAAATGACAACATCACTTGCGATGATGATATCCCGCAACCTGATGAGTAACGATAGTAGGGGAACCTGACTTGGAGGAGCAGCTACCGCGATAGCATGGCTTGACCGACAATTGTGATTTCCATTGCCTCATGAAGCCTTGGCTACCTGGCAAACTCTTTTTCCTTGTTTAAAAATTTATATTTCTTAAGTTTCTTAAGAAAGTTGTGTAGGAGACTCTTGTCTTCTTTCCCAGCCAAGCAGTGTGTGTATCTCTCCAACTTCTCTTCCTTGATATCTACCAGCATATTTTCCTCATCAAACACTTTAACCCCTTCTCGTTCATGTGCCCCAATCGTTGATGCCACAACTCAATAGATTTTTCATCTCCAGCCACATGTGCAACATCATATGAGATGGATGCATTCATGATGTAAAGATTGTAACTATACTTCATGCCACAAGAAACAACCAAGGATCCTCACGTATGCTTCCATTGATCGCCATCACAAGTGTTAAGGTATCCTTCATCATCAAGCTTACCTGCAGAAAAGAGATTTAAATGCATGTCTGGTGTATGCCTCACATCTTTGAGTGTCAACACTGCTCCATTGGCATTCTTCAATGCAATATTGCCAATGCCAACAACATGGGACAAAGAACCATTCTCCATCTTCAATGTGCAAAATCACCAGCTGTATATGAAGAGGAAAACTCTCCCTGAGATGTGACATGTAGAACATATACGCTATCTACAAGCCAAGAAGTATCATCCTGTATGACATTTACCATCTCCTCATCACAAACAATGAGGAGCTCATGCTGTGCAGCTGCGACAACTTGTTCATTCTTTTTCTATTGCTTGTCACCACCATTCTTTTTATCTCTCTTGAACTGGAAGTAATACTTC
Source organism: Ottelia alismoides (assembly GCA_037367405.1). Classification (NCBI taxonomy): domain Eukaryota; kingdom Viridiplantae; phylum Streptophyta; class Magnoliopsida; order Alismatales; family Hydrocharitaceae; genus Ottelia; species Ottelia alismoides. The sequence goes on along the minus strand of JAZKJV010011103.1, from coordinate 751,184 downwards.
TTGATGTACCCTTTCTTCTTGCAATAGTGGCACTATATGTTTTTATATCTGGATCTGGACTTGCTTCTGCCATTATCTCTACCTGTATCAGTCTTGGTCTGGCTCCTCCTCTTGTTCTCTATGACAAGAACCTCTGAATGTGAAGAGCTTCCTTGGATTTTTCTTCGCATCTCCTCATTAAGAATGCCATACTTGATTGTCTCCAAAGAAATGACCCCATTGATTGCAGAATTTATAAGTGAGACTCCTAAAGTCTCCCATGAATCTGGTAGAGTAGCAAGCAGTAACAATCCCAACATCTCATCTTCAAATTTTATTCCCATGTTCATCAACTGACTAGTAATTCCTTGGAATTCACTTAGAAAATCTAATACAGAACTGCCTTCCTTGAAACTCAAGTTCACCAATCTTTTGAGAAGAAACAGTTTGTTACTTCCCATCTTGGAGGTATAAATATTTTACAACGTCAACCACAAGCTTCTAGTGTGACTTTCATCTTGTATATGGTTGTAGACATTCTTATCAACAAACTGTCTTATGAAGTCACAAGCCTGCTCGTGTTCAAACTCCCATTCCTCATCGATTTGGCTTCATGCTTCTGCGTGGAGAACACGGAAGGTGTATAACCTTCACATATAAAAAAGATCCTTCATCTTATTCTTCCAGAAATTGTAATTAGTCCTATTAAGACTAATCATCCTGCTCGAATCAAAATCCATCTTGTAATCCACCATTGAACCTTGCTCGGATACCACTTGTTGGGAAGAGATTCCCCGTGTAGATCGAATTGTGGAAAATTATCAAAGTTGATAAGCGGATCATGCACGATATATCACTACAAGTACGAGCAAAATATCTCAACCACAGAAAATCAATCACAGATGCACATAGAATTTTTAACGTAAAAAACCCTCAATGTGAGGGAAAAACCAAGGAGTTAATCGCAACCCAAAATCAAACACTATAATCGAAGTAATCTCCCGTGAGGGGCTTACAAAAGGCCGACCCTCAATACGGTGCTACAAATCGCCAAACAATGGAGAATAATAGAGACAAGAAATATCACTCAATGGTAAATCCGTCGTCAAATTCTAGGGAAGAATACTGGAGAAGAACTACTCCAAAGGTTACTCACTCCAAACTCCGCGGCAACCACAAACCTTCTTTTTCTTCTTCCTCTCTCTCTTATTTCTTTCTTGTGTTAGAAGAGCTTGTGTTGGGGATGATCCAGGTATGCACCCCATACCCCCAATTTATACTTCATGGAGACGAGCAAATAAGGAAACATGAATTCCTACTTCTAACATGGAGGGGAACCCATCCAACAAGTCGTAATATTACATCTGTCGTATTTAACGACTACTAAATTATTTTTTATTCTCAATGTGCCTAAAAAACCGATAAAGGATGACAATGCTAAGGTGTAATCTGATATGGAGCTACGGTCGTAGTTATTACTACCCTGCGATGGTTGTTCTAGTATATGAAGTTTCACGTAAGCTCGAGGATGCTGAGGATCGGTTTTGCCACATATGCCTCCGGATGTAAGTTTCTAGAGGATGAACCATTTTCAATTTCCTTAAGTTATCATTGATTCCCTTACATAGCTCTACATTTCAGAGGCCATGCAAGTACATCGTCAAGGCATCTTTGTTGCAGCAAATGATCGAGTCAGTATAAATAGAGAAAGTTTTCTTAGCCAACATTATTAACGCACTTGATTTTGCTGATGATTACCATCTAGAGAAGCAGGAAGAAATTGAACGCTTAATACATGAGAAGGGGCAACTCATTATGTAGCTAACGGATTGATCAACATCGGCACATAACATCGTCAAAGAACAAACGTGTGACAACCATGTCGTTATGTAGAAATATTACCTAGCTAATATGCATACAATTATGGACTCTTAAATTTAAATAAACTGGGAAAATATTCTCGGAAGGCTGAAAATGCAAACCTTATCCATGATCTATTTGTAATATGTGAAAAATGCGGACCGAGACCTTAACTTAAATTTATTTCCTTCGACGAAAGGGAGGGAAGGGGGCAACATTGTCCGAACCCTTTTTTCGTTAGGTTCAAGTCTGACGAGAATAATATTCTATGACTAACAACATTGTCCGAACCCTTTTTTCGTTAGGTTCAAGTCTGACGAGAATAATATTCTATGACTAACAACTCATTAATTTTCAAACTGACACTTTTTCTATATATTATTTGATTTACTAATCCTTTATATTGGGATGAGTCAATAGTTAAATGTTTTGGCAATTCCTAGGCTTTAACCTTTAAATTGCATATTTCTAAAACATCAGATTTTGATGCATCGAACCAAATCGAACTAAATGCAACCCACAAATTTAGCTAACTTACAAAATTTGTTCCTTATTCTTCATATGCTAACTGAATTATTCCATCCTATTCATATCCATCCAGCCGAAAAAAACATTGCACTATTCGACCTTATTCCCTGCTAAACATGCCCTTATATTATATAAATAGGTACTCAATTCATGCCATTTCTAAAAATATCAACATAAATGCTCAAATGTACAGAATTATTGATTAGATTATTTTAATATTAAAAACATTCATATCAACATTTTTATACAAAAAAATAAATTTCTGTAATTTAATATTTTAGTATGACATAATAAAATTATAAAGTATAGGAAATAAAAGTGGTTGGATATACCCAACTATGGTGATTTTCCACAATAGATAATTGTTACTAGTTGAAAAGATTGGCTCTTTTTGTCTTATTAAGAAAGAAATCCCTAGGGCTCTTTATACAGGAGAGAGGCCTAGGGTTAGGGCTAGTGTTACAATATAATTTATATATGAGATGACTAATATACCCCTAGGGTTTATGGGTAGAGTGCTTCTCAACACTCCCCTTGAAGTTGGAGCATATATATCAATTATGCTCAACTTGTTACAACATTTTTTAAATTGTACCGTGTAAGTGGCTTGGTGAATATATATGTTGTTTGATCCGAGGAAGGTACGCTCTGAGTATGAAGTAGCCCTTTCTATATCAAATCTCTAGTATAGTGACAGTCAATTTCCACATGTTTGGTGCGTTCGTGGAACATAGGATTGTTGTCTATGTGCATTGCTGCTTGGTTGTCACATCTAAGTTCCATGATATTCCCAGGAGTGATGAAGATCGGTAAGTATAGATCGGACCCATACAAGTTCTGCTGCAGCTTGAGCCATGGCTTGGTATTCACTTTCAGCACTCGAGCGGGAAACCACAACTTGTTTCTTGCTTCTCCACGTGATCAAATTGCCTGTAAGGTAAGTGCAGAACCCTGTAGTAGACTTTCTATCAATCATGCTTCCTCCATAGTCTGCATCTGAATACGCCATGAGGTCAAAGCTATTACCTTTAGTGAATAGTAGTCCTTTTCCTGAAGATGATTTTATGTACCTTAAGACCATCATGCATGCATCATAGTGGGTTGAAGTAGGATAGTCCATGAACTAGCTAAGTTTTTCAACTGCAAGAGAGATATCTGGTCGGGTGATGGTGAGATATAGTAGCTTACCTACTAGACGTCTGTATCAACCACTATCCTCGGCATCGTCTGCCTCGTAGATGCGTCCCTTAGGATCCATGGGTATTTGAGCTGGCTTGGATCCTAGCATCCAGGTTTCTTGGAGGAGGTCAGTAGCGTACTTTCGTTGAGACATGACAATTCCTCTCTTGGATCTTGCAATTTCAATCCCTAAGAAATATCTTAGAGGTCCCAAGTCTTTGATCACAAATTGTTCTGCATGTTGTTTCTTCACTTCTACAATACCATCACGGTCATCTCCTGTGAAAATAATGTCATCCACATATACCAGCATATCCACAGTTCCTTTTCCATTATTCCATATGAATAAAGAATGATCTGCTGAGTATCAGATGAGGCCCAGATTCTCTAATGCTTCTGATATTTTTTGAAACAATGCGCGAGGGCTCTGTTTGAGACCATATATGACCTTGCATAGTAGACAAACCTTCTGACACTCCCATTGAATCTCGAACCTAGGTGGTTGTTGCATATACACAATTTCTTGGAGGTCACCATAAAGGAACGCGTTTTTCACATCTAGTTGATGCAAGGCCCAATCAAGCTGTACTGCTACTGCCATGAGAATTCTTATTATGGATAGACGAGCAACTGTCGAGAAGGTATCAAAGAAATCAACACCATAAGTTTGTGTAAACCCTTTTGCCACAAGCCGGGTTTTGTAGCGAGAATCGACCCATCTGGATTGTACTTCACTGTGAAGATCCATTTGGACCTCACAATTTTATTATCTCTGGGTGGATCAACAAGTGTCCAGGTATTCTGAGAGATCAAGGAAGGTATCTCTTCTTCCATTGCTAGGCGCCATTTTGAATCTCGAATGGCCTCTATATGAGTATGAGGAATAATGGTACTCGAAATGGCTTGGACAAACTGTATGTACGTAGAGCCAAGTCCGGAGAAGGTTACACAACAGAAATTGGATGCTTCGTACTGTATCGCGATAGACATTGTCTAGTCCCCTTCCGAAGAGCGATAGGTATGTCACTTGGAGCTTCCCTTTGGTTGGCAGAGATGCCTGTATCTGCACCTGTGTCTTTAGTTTGTAAAAACTCAGTCGAAGGACATACCTGAGGAGATGGTGCATGCGAAAAAGGAGTGTAGTCAACCTGAGGAAGAGGAATAGGAAGAGGAGAAGTGGTAACTGGGGGAGGTGATACATGTGTCCTAGATCGGGAGTAGTAAGGGAGAGATTCAAAGAAAGTAACATCAACACTTATGTAGTGTCTCTTGGAGCGTGGGTCGTAGCATCTATAACCTTTCCGATTTTGAGCATATCCCTAGAAAATACATTTGACTGCTCTAGCCGATAGTTTATCCCGATCAGGATCAAGAAGATGAACGAAGGCGACACAACCAAAGATTTTTGGGGGGACATGATATATGACTTTTCCTGGGAAAAGAACCTCAACAGGTATGTGCTCATCAATGGGAGTAGAAGGCATGCGGTTAATACGATATGTGGCAGTTAGTACATCATCACCCCAATATGTATATGACACATGATAGTCAATGAGTATTGTGCGAGCGATATCAAGAATATGCCTATGTTTACACTCCACCACTCCATTCTGCTGGGATGTATGAGGACAGGTGGTTTGATGCAGAATCCCTTGATGCAGAATCCCTTGAGATGCTAATAATGATTGCATGTCATATGAGACCAACTCCTTAGCATTGTCAGATCTTAGGGTTTTTATGGTGGTACCGAATTGATTCTTTATTTCATGTATGAAATGAACAATGATTTGAAAGACATCAGACTTATTTTTCATCAAAAAAGACCAAGACACACGAGAAAAATTGTCTATAATAACCAAATAATATCTATTTCCCAGTCGATCAAGATAACGACTGGGTCCTCATATGTCAAGATGAACAAGTTCAAATAGACTACTAGAATGAATGATACCCGATGAAAGAAATGAACTCCGGTGATTTTCCTCCAGTTGACATGCTTCACACTCTAGGTTGATAGCGGGAGGGAGTTGGGGAAGAACTCGTCGAAGCTTGTGAACGGAAGGATGACCCAGACGTTGGTGCCAAAGAGCACCAGAGGATATAGAGGAAGTGGCCCCAGAGTAGGCGATAGTGTCAGAGGACTGGACAAGGTGATATACTCCCCCTTCTTCACGGCCCACACCAATCGTCCTCCCAGTTAGTATGTCCTGAAACACACAAGATATAGTGTCAAATATTGCTCGACAGTTGAGTTCTTTGCAAATCTGGCTAACTGAAAGAAGATTGATGGGAAAATACGGAACAAATAGAACATTGTTGAGTCTGATATTGAGAGTTAGATGGACATAAGCTTTTCCTTTTATTGGGGGAAAATCGTCCATCAGCAACCTGTACAGTCCGTCTCGGAGGGATATTTCACATCTGATGTATGAGAGTTCGTTCGCCACACAGATGAGTGGAAGCACCTGTATCAATCAACCACTCTGATTTTGTAATTCTATTGGCAGACACGATAAAGATACCTGATCGTGCCATTGCTGCAGTGTATGTAGTATTGTCCTGATATGAGGTAGAGGACTCGGTCGATTGCAACCTATTGAGATGCTGCATCAGATCATCGAAGTCCCGTCTAGGGACTTCCACTGGAGGACTATCTTCTTCATTGGTCATTCGAGCACTAGGAGTATGGTACCCCTGCTTACTGTAGCATACAACTTCTGTGTGACCAAATTTATGACAGTAAGAGCACTGGATTGTGCCATGACCTCGTCCTGGAGTGAAGCGTCGTCGACCACGGCTCCTGAAAGAGCCACGACTTCGTCGTCCAGAAGGGGCAGCGAGAGCAGAAATGTTCCCCTAATCATTGTCTTTAGCATTTGTATGAGAAAGAGCAAGGCGACTCAAGGTACTGTAGGCTTCTTCAATAGTGGGCAGAGTTGCCGCTGTGATCATTTGATCGCGAGCAGCAGAATAGTCTGAATCGAGTCCGACAAGAAATACAAGGACTGCCATCTGCTGACGATGTCGTTTCTGAGTTGGACATGTGTAGCATGGAATACAAGCGTTATATCGCTCAAAAAGGGATTTTAAGAGGGAGAAATACTCAGATAGTGAGCGTCCTTCTTGCTTCATGTTGAGCATGTCGAAGTACATCTGATACATCCTGCTTGAATTCTTATCCTGACTATATGTGGCTTAAAGAGAGGTCCACATATCGTGGACAGTTTTGTAATAATAAAGTTCATCAGCAATCTGATCAATGACACAGACTGTAATCCAAGAACTGACCATTCCGTCGTCTTTGTCCCAACTTGCGCTTTTGCTAGTCTTTTCAACAGGTTCTGACTCCAAGAGGATATATTCCTTATCGTATCCACGTACGATCTTGAGGAACATGGGGGACCACTTGGGGTAATTGATGTCGTCCAATTTAGGGATCGACCCAAATGAGGATAATTGGGTGCTCCCTCCATCATATCCCGGTGATGTCACATCTGATTGTGACATGTTGTCAGAAGAAATCAGACCTGTTGTATTAATAAAATAAGATAGGGAAAAAACTAGTTCCTAAATCATGTGAGATGGTGGTTGAATGGTGGCATGCGTGAACGCCGATGGAGGCTCTGCTAGAACCGATGTCGAGAGCCGTAGAGAGGATTTGCTGAAGTCGGTGCCAGGGGAGCCGGGACCTGCAAGAGTGTTGGAATCGATGCTGGGGTGCTCTGCTGCATGTAATGGAGAGCCACAGGAGTGGGCGGGGTGCTCGGGGGGTCGTGGCAGAGACAAGCAAGGTGCCAGGGGGAGTTCCGCGGGGGGGGGGGGGGGGGGGGCTTGGCTGGTGGACGGGGGTCACCGACGGGGGCGCAGACGACAGCGGGGGTGTCGGGACAGTGGTGGGGGGATGGCGGCGGGTGTCGGGGAGGGAGGGGAGGCTCTGATACCAAGTTGAAAAGATTGCCTCTTTTTGTCTTATTGAGAAAGGAATCCTTAGGGCTCTTTAATAGGAGAGAGGCCTAGGGTTAGGGCTAGTGTTACAATATAATTTATACATGAGATGACTAATATACCCCTAGAATTTATGGGCAGAGTGCTTCTCAACATTACTTTTATAGATTTTGAATATGTGTTAGATGACGGTTACAATTGAAGGATTTTGAGCCCCTAAGAATCTTGGATATAATTATATATTACTTACTATTTTATTTTAGTTCCCAATTTCTCAACCTCTTACGACCATTTCATGTTCTTTTGTCTTCTCATGATCGCACTTCATATTTGATCATAGCTTATATTGTTTTATAATGTACCTTGTTTTGCTTATATTGTTTTATCATATACCTTATTTTCCAAAAAAACATTGATTCTTCAAAATGACTCAATTTAGATCCATTTTTAAACATTTAAATAAAAATGAAAACTTAGTTATAAAAATACGATATTGTGATTATATTAAATAATAGTGCAATATATTTTCCTACAGAAATTTCAAATGATCAATACACATGACCTAAAAAATATAGTAAAATATCAACCGCGCATAAATGGTATTTATCCTAACCAAGTCCTCTTGATGATGTAATCCCTTATAGAAATTATTAAGTCGTTTATCTTTGAACGTGAATGGAAAATTTTTGTTTTTGGGCAATATGATCCGTTTAAAAAACTCATATTTTGTTAGGCAAATATACTTCTTCGGGTTTTTTTACTAATACGAGTTTTATACATCTCGTCCCAATACATGGATAGTTACGATCCATAGCCAAGTCTTCAAATCATATCACTGGGATATCCATATCTTACACATAATAAATGGCCTTTAGAATTAGATTTTTTAAAAAAAATAAATAATGAACAATGTTACATGGCATAGACGTCCAGGATCATAGCATATACAAGGATGCGAATATATTTAAAATATACCTATGATTTATAATTTTCCTACTATCATTTAAAAACATTGTTAGAATGAACTTGGATCTGTGGCTGATACTTGAAATTTAAATAGCAAAATACTCATATATTAAATATAGGGGTTTTATCACTTGTGCCCCTCCGAGATATCGTAATATCAGTTACGCCCCTATCTTTTTGGTAATATCAGTTGTGCCCCTCACTTCTTGTTGTTTTATCAGTTGTGCCCCTCACTTCTTGTTGTTTTATCAGTTGTGCCCCTTAGGTTAGTTGACGTCCATCCACAGTGCAAACAGACGTTAACTTTGAGTACATAAGCGAAATTATTTTTAAAAAAATGATTCAGTGGTCATTTTGACACCATCTTCCTCATTCTCTTCTTCTTCCTCCTCTTCCCCCATCCTCTTCCTCCTCCAACCTCCTACTCCTCCCTCTCTGCCCCAGCCTGCCCCAGCTCCTCCCGAGCTCGCGATCGTCCTGGGCCGCCCCCTCCCCTCCCCCGTGCTCCCCGCGCTCCCCGTGCCGCCCCCTGCCCCGCCCCGTGCTCCCCGCGCCGCTCCCTGCCCCGCCCCGTCCCCTGCTCCCCGTCGCTCCCGCCCCTGGGCCTCCCCCTCCCTCCGTCGCGGTCCGCCCCGAGCTCCTCCCTCGAGCCCCTCCTTCGCCCTTGATTTTGTTCTTACCATAATACCCTTCTTAACCACACCATGGTTTGAATAAACCATAGTTATTTTAATTTTTTGACGGTCAATCTGACGGAAGGGCACAAGTGATGACGGAGAAAGAAGTGAGGGGCACAACTGGTATTACCAAAAAGATAGGGGCATAACTGATAATGCGATATCTCGGAGGGGCACAAGTGATAAAAACCCTTAAATATAAATATAAACCTAAGTTTATACGATTTAGAAAATTATAAAATCTAAATATGAATAAATAGTAGACGTACTTGTAATACTTTTATGATCCATCTACATGTATTAGTTTTCTGAATTCTTTGGCCATGAACAAATTTATACAAAGGAATATCTTAGACTGGATCTATAGAGAAACTCTTGAAATTAGAAAAGTATGACATACACACATAATCAAAAATAAATGAACTAACATGTAAATATAATACCATATATTATACATTTGATTTATGGTTGTTATTCTTTCAATTATATATGATTTTATGACGAACCTATATGAAATAAATTTCTTTTTCACCAACTTCAAATTTATACATGTCCATATAATCGTAAGATTGGATCGATTGTAATAATATTATTCATATATATATTATATAGATATTCAGGCATATAAGTAAATTAAGGAAAATAAAAAATATAAGTAAATAAAAAATAAATGAACTTAATAATTATATATAAGGAAAATCTCATAAGAGGTGACACCTATATATAGGTCGTTTGATGTTGATCAATCCTACCTGTTTTTTTCTTGAGAATCACGTATTATCCCATTTGTATGCTTTAGTTGTTCACATCTATTTTATTTTCAAGGGTTGTTTTTTGACCCACGTGATTTTTTTCAAAAAAAGGGGTCATTAAAGTAGGAGTTGTCATTATGATTAAAAGGTCATCTGTATCTTTTTGATGTCATACATTAATAGCATTCAAAAAAAATTATTGACGTTTTTTTAACAAAATCCTTGATTTATTTTTTTGTCGTTTAAAACACTACAAGAAAAGCCAGATTAGCATGACAAACGGGCTTGCACTTGACGAGCACACGTGCAGGCCCAGACCTCTCACCCATTTGTTCGAGCTATGGGCGAGTACAAGTGCTCGCCCACATTGTGCTCGCCCGTTTGAAATTTTAGGCGCGGCTAGGACAGGCGCATGTCCAAACTCGGTCGAGAAAGGCAGGAGCACTAGGCGATCACTTCAATGCGCTCCCCAACGTCTATAAACAAAATGGTTGCCCGATTCCAAGGCTCATTTCATTGGTTTTCTTCTCCCCAAAACGTCTCTGGCGAACTTGGAAGCGCCTCCACCGTCGCCTACAAGTCTTCGACGCCTCCCTCTTGCCTCATATCTCCTTCTTTGAGGTATATCTGACAATCCTTTCACTTGTTTGGTTTTGTTGCATATTTTTGGAGAAACGAATGATTTAGGGTTTCATATGTCTTTGATATAATTTGACCAATCTATGCTAGTTACATGTTGTCTTCTAAATGCATCATCATTAGTTTAACATGTAATGAAGTTCAATTTGATATCGTATTAGTATAGTTTGACCAAAATCTTATTGCATGTAAGGTGTACGATGAAAATCTTAAATTAGATTACACATTTCAGATTAGCATTATAGATAAAGCTATTTTGGCATTATAGATTAAACTAGATTAGCATTATTTTCATTAAAGGTGTATGATGGAGTGTATGATGAAGGTTATTAGGGTTAACTTATTGATGAATATGTGATTCATCACTCTAAAAATTGAAAATAGAACTCTGTTTCTGAGTAATTAGCTGTATTTATCCATCTATTTTGCATTATTATCATTCATGCACTTGTACATAATACCGGCATTTTAGCATGTGTATTTACATTAAATAAGAAGTCTAAATTCTTTCGTACATAATCACCTATAATTACCCATAATTATCCTATTTTTATTTATTTTTCACTAACTCCAAGTTAAATAAAATCAACTCTGTAATATATATAGTACTAACATCAATTAAAAAAATACCAAAAAATACTAACTTGTAAATTTGCCTAATAAAACCCAAACCCTAGTTTGAGACTAAAAGTCATAAAGTAGATATCTCCCTCACACAATCTCCTACGGACCCCAACTTACTTTTGAATTAGTGTATGTTCAATTATCTACAAAACAAGATCAATTCAAAAGAATCGGAGTTCATATGTGAAACTTGGGTTTTGGACCATCATTGTATATTGTACATATTGCCTATTTTTTATCTTATTATTTTATATAAAAATAACTCTTTTTGATTTATTTCCTTTTCATTTATTTTCATTGATTTATGTTTTAATAAAAATGCAAAATTTCAAATAAAAATTGAAGCAAAAATTAAAGAAAATAAATCAACACTTGTCTGTTGTACACATGTCACTTTATTTTGTTCCTTTGTTTTCTCAATTAATAAAAATCCAAAAAAAAGACTATTATGCAAATATTTATTTTATATTTTATCTGATTTTATTTTGATTTTTATCTTATTTAAAAATGATAAAAATTTACAAAATACAAAAAGTCAGTATTTTATATCTGTAGAGTACCACCAAAAATATTTTTTATATAGATAATTACTTTTGGTTTTGATTCCTTTACAAAAAATTATAGACCTGATCGAGACGAGCAACTTTTATGTTGATCACTTTTTATTTGACTTCGTTTGTTATTTCTTTTTATTTTTATTTAGATTTAATTTTTGAATTTTCTTGTAGCGATATGTAGCAACTCCTAGAGTGACACATGCCCCCCATTTTTATTATTTTATTTATTTCATTATTTATCTATTTTATTTACTTATTTATTTAATTATCTAATTATTATTTTAATTATTATTATTTTCATTTCTTCTTATTTTATTTATTATTTATTTATTTCTATTTCTATTTTATTATTATTTTTTATTATTAAATTAATTTTTAATTTTTAATTTGCTCACCATGTGGTCGTGCCCTCACATGCCACATGGCCCTCCCTTTCCTCTTCCCTGAACATCCCTTCCAACCACCTCCGCCCTTCGCGGTGGTGCGACCCGCCTTTTCCTCCAACCACACATGACCCACCTTCGACCTCGCCACATCAGCTTCAACCTTTGGACGAGCAACCCCCTCAGCCGATCGCCTACAGCTGCGCAACTGTGCATCACCGTATGCCTCCTCTGCCCCTAACCATCGAGCACCTTTTGTGCAATCGTTGTAACCACCTCACCCACCCTTCTTGCAACTGCCGCCCCGCATGACCCACACACCCTCAACCCTCTCCACTCACCCCACGATATCCGTCAAGCGATAGAAAGCCCTTCGCCCTTCTGTACATGACTATCCGCCTTCAGGAGATAACAGACTCTAATTCCAATCCCTCCCCGATGACAACTCGGAGGACGGTCTTGTAGCGATGAAGGTCAGGCTCCCCTCGTGAAGGTGTGATCCATGGGCCCATCTCCACGCCGTGGTCACTCCAGTGAGCTTCGAGATGCTTCTTCGCAACAGCTTTTGAAGCCACGATAGGTCGGAGCTCGAAGCTCCAGATATACTAGGCAAACATCCAGGCATACATCTCCTTATTCCTCCTTCCTCGACTCCTTCCCCCTTCCTCTTCTTTCTCCTCCTTCTTCCTCTTCTTACTCTGTCTTGCTTCTTCCACATCCTATGCTCCAAATCTTCTTTTTTCCCTTTCTTTTTCTACCTTTCTTCTTACCCATCATACCCCCTCTATCTTGCACCACCGACCCGTCTTCATCCACCGACAATCGCTCTGCCACCGCCCTCTGGTCATGGACTTCCTGTAACGAACCCGATCGTCCGAGAATGTTGCGGAAGCGAGAAACTCGGCGGACATCTCGGGAACGTTACTCATATCATCAATCATGGCATAAAAGAGCAGTAAAGAACCAACAAAAAAAACTTTTCCATAATCATAATAAGGTCACAATTCCAAGAGTTCTTTAATTAAAGATAAATAAACTAGACAAAATCGTATCCACGATTTTCTTATTCCAGTGGGCATAAAGACGTCCTCCCAACATAAATGCAGTAGTTCCATACCGCTCCTACTTCTTGAAGACTGTGTCGTCTCCCTTGAATCGTTAATGAACTAGTCCTCACGTTCTCCTGAAAAAGATTGACAATGCATGTTATGAGCATAACGCTCAGTATGTGCCGAGTTGGGGTCAAGCCGTCTAGCGTAGAAAACAAGTCACAAAAGTCATTATCATATAAATAATAAATCAACATATTTAATGCATATAACTAAGTTCCCTTCATAACCATGAATTACATAACATAATTGCACATATACCCGCTAGTTTTTCCATATTTGCATGTATGCCCATAATATTCACATAAATTACACTTGCGCACTTAACAATAACATAATTGCACGTGTACCCTTAAAATTACTATAACTGGAAAATATGCACATACCATTGACATAAATTGCATATATGTCCATAACATTAACATAAATTCCATGCATGCACTTAACTTTAACAGAACTTACACATAAGTCCATAAAAGTAGCATAATTGCATATATGCACATAATATTAACATATATTGCACATATGCCCAAAATATTTTTCATGTTTAGAGTGGTCTTGATTATTACTTCTTAGGCAGCTTTGATGGCTTTGATGGCTTACCGCCGGCACAAGCGGTTCATAACAATACATAACATGACAGTGTAGCTACAACTGTAGAGGACTTATCTTTTGCCTCACGCCCCCGGAAGGCGTTGGCCCTTTAGGCCCTTACGACCCCTTAGTTCGAGTCGGTGCCAAAACTTGACTTTGATGATTTCTTATCTTCAAATATCACTTTTGAATACTGTATACACATTGCAAAAGGGGTACTTGCATCCTAAAATGTGATATGCAATAGTATTGTCAGGTATAATATAATATCACATCATAGTGTTCGCATATAATATTTATACCTAATATAACATGTTAATAATGAGCCGTGTTACATAACTATTATTTATCTGTGCAGCTTTTATGCAACATTCCATATCATTCTACTTCACCATATTCAGGGGTAGTTTCCGTTAATCATCTTATCCGATTAAATACAAGATATTAATGGGATTAGTATTAGACATTATCAGTAAAGTTGAAACCGTGCAAGAAAGTTGTGAAAAACTTTTGCAAAGAAATATTATCTTTTTATTGTTGAGTTTATGCTCGCCCAAAATATCTTTATAATTTTATTTCTATCGATTCATCCTAAGATCGGCATGAGTCCATAAAACGACAATAAAACAGAACCTCGTTTTAAGCATATGAAATTGCCACAAACAGAATTCCAATATTTATTTTGTGGTAGAAAATTCTAGAGGTGGATATAGAAAATAAATTAATAATTGCTATATGGATTGGACGATACATATGAACTCATCTTGCAGTTTCCGTGCATACATCTTAACCTATATATGCATTTATCTAATATTATAATACCATTATTTTTCTTGCAATCCGCAAGTGACATGAAAAAGTAGTTTGTGACGAATTCACTTAAATCGTATAGTTACTTATGCTTATTGTATGTACGCAAATCGAAACATCTCTGAAACTTTGTGAAATCGTGGAATCATACTTAAACATCAATTTGGAATACCTTTCCACGAACAAGTGATCAAAGAACAATAATTTGAATCAGGATGGTGCATATGAGATATCCAAAGAGGAACAACCACCCCTATGATTAACGATATCATGGAAATTATATTGATGATCAAGTTGTAAAAGTTTAGATTATTCTTAGGTGGAAAGCCAATGAATAATATGGATCTTAAGGGCTCGACACATATATCTATAAGCCATAATTTTTTTAACCCAAAGATCAACATAAAATACCACTAACGATCCTATGTGTTCGACACATACCTCGCTTGCACGAGAAATTCACCGACAAGGACGACGCAATTCCGCCTATGATGACCATGTCGTTTTCTTCTCTGATTTTGCCGGAATGAGTCTTCGACGTTGACGGAGAAGGTTGTCATTGCCGGATTCGCAATGCGACAAATGTTGTTGCCGAACTCTCTCTCTCTCTCTCTCTCTCCCTCTTTCCCCTCTCTTTAGAACTCTTTCTCACGTAAGGGAAGATGATGAGAATTGATAGGAGTCTCATGTATTTATAGGTTCAATCAAAGAGATAATTACCAATAATAATTTGGATTAATCAGTGGATAATAGTGATGACTAAGCAAGGTATAATTATTGTATAATTTATGGATAATAGTCCTAATTCATTATCTCTTCCTTATTAATAATAAAATAATAATATCTACCTTATCATCGGAATTGGTTACATTTTTTATTATTATTTGTTTATTGTTTTTAAAACCAATCCGTTACAATCTATCCTCCTTAAAGAAATTTCGTCCTCGAAATTTATACTAAAAAAAGTCACTTACCAAAGAGATGCGGGTAATGTTGACGCATTTCATCCTCTAACTCCCAGGTCGCTTCTTCTCTTTGATGGTGTTGCCAGAGTACTTTGACCATCGGAACTATGCGACGGCGCAAATGATGCTCCTTACGGTCTATGACACGAACTGGTCTTTCTTCATATGTTAGATTCGGCTGAATGCCCGGAACCCCATGCTTGATCACGTGCGATGGATCAGGATTATACTTCCTTAATATTGATACATGAAAACATCATGTAACTTGGAATAATGAGGCGAAAGAGCAACCTGATATGCTACTTCTCCCACTTTCTTTGTTATCTCAAAAGGTCCCACATATCTAGGACTTAATTTTCCCTTTTTGCCAAAT
Organism: Ottelia alismoides; assembly: GCA_037367405.1. Classification (NCBI taxonomy): domain Eukaryota; kingdom Viridiplantae; phylum Streptophyta; class Magnoliopsida; order Alismatales; family Hydrocharitaceae; genus Ottelia; species Ottelia alismoides. Next base: position 735,244 of record JAZKJV010011103.1, on the reverse strand, counting down.
CGCACTACTCCCTTGGTAGGAGAAATCTTTAAGAACACATGGTCACCTACCTCAAAATTCAATTCCCGCCTTCGACAATCAGCATAAGACTTTTGTCTACTCTGAGCGGCTAAAAGTCTCTTCCGAATTTCCTCCACACCCTTCGTACAAACTTGGACTAATTAAGGTCCCAATATGTATTTTTCCCCAACATCGCTCCATCACGAAGGGGATCTACAAGGTCGACCGTATAATGCTTCAAAAGGAGCCATCTTAATACTTGCATGGTAGCTATTATTATAAGCGAATTCAACCAAAGGCAAATGTGTATCCCAATTTCCCGCAAAGTCTAGGGCACAAGCTCTCAGCATGTCTTCTAATGTCTGGATTGTTCTTTCAGATTGCCCATCGGTCTGAGGATGAAATGATGTGCTGAACTTCAAACTTGTACCCAATGCATCCTGCACGCTTTTCCATAACCGAGAGGTATATCCCGCATCTCTGTCTGATACGATCGATACCGGAACACCATGCAATTTCACTATCTCATTCACATACAATTCAGTAAGGCTCTCTGTAGATTGATCTAATCTAATGGGTAAGAAATGTGCCGACTTTGTTAAACGATCAACAATCACCCAAATAGTGTCAAAACGCCCCTTCTTTGTTTTTGGCAACCCGCAAACAAAATCCATCGTGATATTCTTCCATTTCCATTCAGGGATCTCTAGTGATTGCAGAGGACCTGCAGGCTTCTGGTGCTCAATCTTTACTTGTTGACAAATAAGACACACCGACACAAATTTTGCAATGTCATTCTTCATCTTAGGCCACTAAAAATTCCGTTGTAAGTCTTTGTACATTTTTGTAGTGCTGGGATGAATGGTATACATAGACCTATGGGCCTCTTCAAGAATTTCTTGCTTTAGTTCACTATTATCATGAACCCACAGTCTATTACGGAACCTCAATGCTCCATCTATCCCGATTGAGAAATCAGATCCTTCTTTTTGAGAAGCGATTATCAATTTTTGAAGGTCATTATCATCCTTCTGAGCCAACATAACTTTCTCTACCAATGATGAGTGGATCTTCATTCCAGCCAAAAGAACTCTAGTCTTTCTTTCAATAAAAGGGTTCCATTCCTCTAAATCTTTCATTAGCTGCCATTGCAATTTCATACTTGCGAGTTTCCCTTCATATTTCCTACTTAGAGCGTCAGCAACTACATTTGCCTTTCCTGGATGGTAGTCAATGGAAAGACCATAATCTGATAGAAGCTCCAACCATCGTCTTTGTCTCAAATTCAGTTCCTTCTGAGAGAAGATATACTTGAGGCTTTTATGATCAGCAAATACCTCAAATTTCTCTCCATACAAATAATGACGCCATATCTGTAGTGCAAAAACTACCGCTGCAAGCTCTAAATCATGTGTCGGGTAATTTCTTTCAGCTTCCTTCAACTGTCTGGATGCGTAAGCCACAACTTTTCCATGTTGCATGAGGACACATCCCAAACCGGAGCCTGATGCATCAGTGTAGACCACAAATCCACCACTACCAGATGGTAGCATGAGTACAGGAGCAGTCGTCAATCTTTCCTTTAACTCTTGAAAGCTTTGCTCGTACTTTTGAGACCATTCAAACCTTACATCTTTTCTCAACAATCGGGTCAAAGGTAAGGAGATCGTAGAAAAATTCTGGATGAATCTCCTGTAATACCCTGTCAGTCCTAGAAAACTGCGGATTTCAGAGACATTCCTGGGCTGACTCCAATTTAAAACAGCCTCCACCTTTGCGGGATCCACAGAAATACCATTCTTGGATAACATGACCAAGGAATGCAACTTCCTGAAGCCAAAAGTCGCATTTGGATAATTTGGCATAAAGCTGGTGTTGCCGCAATGTCTCAAGAACTAGTCGGAGATGCACTCGGTGTTGTTCGATATCTGGTGAATAAACTAAAATATCATCAACAAAGACAATTACAAACTTGTCCAGCTATTCTCGAAATATCTTATTCATCAACTCCATAAATGCAGCAGGCGCATTTGTGAGGCCAAAAGGCATCACTAAGAATTCATAATGCTCGTATCTCGTCTTGAAAGCTGCCTTTGATATGTCGTCATCCTTGATCCTGAGGTGATGGTAACCAGACCAAAGATCAATCTTGGAGAAGACCGCTGCTTGCTGCAATTGATCGAACAAATCATCAATGCAAGGTAGAGGGTACTTATTTTTTATGGTGACTTTATTCAATGCCCTGTAATCAATGCAGAGCCTAAGGAACATGTCCTTCTTTTTCACGAATAATACAGGAGCACCCCAAGGAGAAACACTTGGTCTCAAGAACTCTTTATCTAATTGTTCTTGTAATTGCTTTTTCAGCCCATCCAATTCAGCAGTAGCCATTCTGTAAGGTGCCTTAGAGATGGGTATAGTACCCGGTAATACGTCAATAGTGAAATCAATCTCCCTTCTAGGCGGAAGACCTGGGAGGTCATCTGGAAAAACATCTAGAAAATCTCGTACGACGTCCAAACCCTCAAGTTGCACCATTAAGGGTTTTGTACTTATTATGCTAGCTAAATAAGTCATGCACCCGGTAGTTATCAATCGGTGTGCTCTTAGAGCTGATATAATCATATGATTTCTCTTTTTGTCTCCGCGAATGACCAATTCTGTCATGTGTAGTTTATTAAAAACCACTTTCTTTTGTCTGCAATATATGGCTGCATAGTGATCCCAAAGCCAGCCCTTACCAAAAATAACATCAAGTTATTCATCTGTAGTAATATCAAGTTGGCTGGTAGATTGTGTCCTTCAACAAGGAGAGGCACAGCTGCCATGTAGGTTCCCAAAGTAGAGTGTTCACCCATTGGTGAAGTCACACTAAGTGTATATGGAAGTTCAATAACCGCAAAATTCAACTTGTTGGCGAATCGATGAGAGATAAAAGAATGTGATGCACCAGAATCAAATAAAACATAGCTCAAATGATCTGCAATAGAAAGAGTACCTTCCACTTTAGCGTGTCCATCTTCCTCCTCTCCTGAAGGTAGATCGAACACCCGTCCTTTGACGTGCTTCTTTTGATCTCCAGAGTTCTGTTCCTTTTTCTTGGGACAATCTCTAATAAAGTGCCCCTTCTGTCCGCAAGCTAGGCAAGCTCCTCTAAGCTTATAACACTCTCCCGTGTGCCTCCTATCGCAGTGAGGGCATAGAGGATATATTGGTTTATCTTTCGTGGCATTCTCGATTTTGAGCTTCTTTCCTTTATCCTTATCATACTTACCCTTCTTATTGTCGGTAGAATGGGGACGTTTTCCATCACCATATTGTTGGATCCTTTTATATGCTGAGTCGATCTCCACAGCCACTGAAACTGCATCCGAAAAAGTCTGAGGGCCTCTAGTGAGCACCTTCATGCCCAACCCTGAATTCAAGCCTTTGACAAATTTCCTAGCACGTTGTCTTTCATTTTCGCATATTCTTTTTTTGTACTTTTCCAGTTCTTGGAATTTGGAAGCATATTGTTCAACGGATAAACTCCCTTGTCGAAGCTTAATAAATTCCAGCCTTTTTGCATCTCGAACATGCTGAGGAATGTAACGTTCGGTGAAACGTTCCTTAAAGTCCTTCCATTCGATGGTGGTTTTATAAGCAAAGTGTATGCTTGATGAATCTGTGATTCATCACTCTAAAAGTCGAAAATAGAGCTTTGTTCCTGAGTAAATAGCTGCATATTTTCACTTATATTGCATAATTAGCATTCATGTATGCATTGATAACATCTGCATTTTAGCATTCATATTTGCATAAAATAAGAAGCCAAATTCACTTGTAAATATTCACCTGTATATTAACTAAAATACCTTATTTGTATATATTTTATACTAACTCCAAATCCAATAAAACCAACTCCATAGTGTATATATTACTAACACTAATAAAGAAAAAATATCAAAAAAATACTAACTTGAAAAATTGACCAATAAAACCCGAATCCAAGTTTGAGACCTTGAACCTTAAAATGCACATATCTCTCTCATACAACCTCCGAATAAGGTCTACTCACTTTTAAAGTAATATACATTCAAAGACCTTCGAAACAAGACCAATTTCAGTAAAATCGGAGCTCGTATGCAAAACTTGGGTTTTGGGCCCCTTTTGTATATTGTACAAATTGACCGTTTTGCCCCTGTATTTTATCCTTTTATTTTATTAATTATTAAAAATAAAAAAAATAGATTAAGTTGTAAATATTCTTCTCATATTTTCTCTATTTTTATTTTGATTTTTCTCTTATTGAAAAATGACAAAAAATTACAAAAGATAAAATACGGTATTTTATATCTATAAGGTACCACCCAAATATATATTTTTGTACAGATGATTTCATTTGATTCTCGACCCTTCACAAAAGTTGTAGATCTCGTCGAGACGAGCAACTTTTGTATTGCCCACTTTTTGATTTAATCCCTTTTATTATTTCTTTTTGATTTTTTGTTTACATTTAATTTTTTATTTTTCTAGGAGCGACATGTGGCAGCTCCTGGAGCCACCACATATCACCCCATTATTTTATTATTTTCGAATTTATTTTCTTATTTTCAGATTTATTTTTATTATTATTTTATTATTATTATTTTAATTATTTTAAGTAGTCTACTATATTATTCTATTATTTTATTTCTTTTAATCCCCTTTTACCTCTTCTCCTTTCTTTTCTTCCACTCCAAGCCAATAACTCCCCACTACCCCACTCTCTCCATCCTTCTCCAACCTCCTCCTCCTCCTCTTTATATTCTCTTCCACTCCTCCATTCATCTTCATCCGCCATTCTACGAGTTAGAGAGGTTCGAGCCTCGTTTAATCCGTGAAGTGACAGCTCCCCCTTAGACGTTGAGCGACGACGACCTGCAGGCGAGATCCGCGGTTAATATCCACGTAGAGAACTTCCTATCAAGATCGCAAAGCTTCTCCGATTTTTCGTCGAACCGGATCGAGGCCACAACCGGAAGCCGTACGACACGGCTCCACTTTCGACGAACTTCAGGTAAGTATTCCCTCTCTTTTTCTTTATCAATTTTTTTAATCTCATATTATTTGTTTCCCTTGTGTTCACCAAATAACATCACAAACAAATTAATCTCATAAACCACACCATCTTCCATAATCACCATCAACCACCATAAATTATCACCATACATCATCACCACATTTACAACAAAAACCACCATCATTAGCGACAATCATTCACCATTCATCACTATCCATTTCTCTTTTCATTCCTATTTTAAAAAATACAAAAAAATAATACAAATAGAAAAAAGGCAGGAGCTCCTCAGCCGTCCACAGCCCAGCAACTGCCCACGGCCGTGCCTCCGGTCAAGCCATCACGTCGCACCGCCGCCGGCACTCCTCCAAACCGCCGGCCGCCGACATCCGCCCCGTGGCTGCCGCCCCACCTTCCACCAGTGCTCCAAGCTCCCACCGACCACCGCGCACAACCACGAGCCCCCCTCGTCGCCTCTGGCCATCGTGCTCCAGCCCAGGTCGCGTCGCCCTTCTACCGCGCGCCACCGCCATCGCGCGGCCAGAACGCGTGCGCGCCGCCCACCGCCATCGCCTGGTCGACCCCGCGCCGCTCCTTCCTCTGGACCTCCCGTAGCCGCGCGCCGCCTTGGCCCCGCGCGCCACCGCCTCCTCGTGCCGACGCTCTCCGGCCGCCACATCTTCCGCCTTCGTCGCCGCGCGCACGGCAGCGCAGCCCTCCTAACACATGTTGCGTCGCCGCGCGGTGCCGCACCTCGCGCCGCCCACGCACGGCCGTGAGTCGTCGGCCACCGCGCCGCCCTACTCAGTGTCCAAGCGGCAGCAGCGCCGCCCCTCCGCGAGCCCTTCCGCCGCGCGCTACTGCCATCGCACGGCCAGAACGCGGCGCGCCGCCTCCTCGCCGCCCCTCAACGCGCCGCCATCAAGCCCTAGCCGTCCCCATCGTGTTAGCCCTTGCGTGGGGAAAAAGCCAACGAAGGCCCATTTCCATTTTTTTATTTTTATTCATTTGTAAAAACTACATATTCAATCCTCATTGTTCCTTTATTTGCAAAAACATCCCTGTGCACAGTTTGTGAGTTTTCCTTCAATTTCAGTATTGCATTCATACCCCTGCATTTGCACGTTCATTTTATTATCATTCTCTCATCCATTTTTAATTTCAAAAATTGCATTGTGTAGCATAACTCTTGTTCTATCATTTTCGCATTTATTTGTATTTTTCTGATTTGCAGAATATTTATGGAAATTAATTTGGTGAAAATTGCAATATTTTACCCATTTTGATTGATTAATTTTATGCGCACTGTCTGCTTATCGAAAAATGTCTGAAAAATCATCATTGGTAGATTTCAATCTATGCTACAACATATCCAAAACTCATCCCATTTGCACGTATACTTTGTCCTAGAAAACTTATTTAGTGGAAACATTAATCGATTTTTAGTTAATCAACCGTGAAGTGTTTTAAGGTAATTCAAGTTGATTTGGATAGCTCTGCTTAGACCTATTTGGATTAATTTTATTTCTGAGAAATATAATCGTTTGGTAATTATGAAAATTGATTTAGTCATTTTCACTAAAGTCTGCATATTTTATTATCCGTGCATCAGAAAATTCTAAAAACATTAAGGTAGCTTAAGTTCATCCCATTTCATAATCTGGCCAAGTTTCATAATTTTTGGAATTAATTTGATCATATTTCTGATTTAACTCATAGTCGGCTTGATTTTCGCATGTGTCTTGCATAAAAAAACCGAAAAAGACCAAAAATATTATTCCCTGAAAATCACACTTTGGATATTACTAAAAATTCACCTAAGGAGACAGATGCCTCCCTGAGTTCGACATTGGACTTCCACCAAGTAAAAAAAACTGCCGCTCGAAATTAACTCGCATTAATTAAAAGTGGTTTTTGATTAGCCCTTTCGTATCCGACTGCAACGAACGAAATTAAATTAATTTGGACATTAAATTGACCAAGTTAACATAGGGTGCGGGGCCGGTTATCAATGCTGTTACAAGAGGTCCACCATTCTTTCGTGTTGTCGCGTAGACGATAAGTGCCAAATATCACCTTCTTCTCCTCAGGACAATCGGTCTCCTCAAAGGCAAGTTCCATTTCCCTCAACTAATGCTCAGCTTTATCCTGCTCAGGTTCTCCTTTAAAGATAGGTGGATCATGCTGAATGAAAGTCTTCAGTGTCAGTCCACTAAAACCATGCCCTTGGTGCATTTGCTGCTAGCCATCATGGTCATCAATTCCAACATTTGATGTTGCATGTCCATAGCCATATCCTGGGTAGATGAAGAGTCACGATCTCTGTTCACCTCATTCCCACGATGAGGGGCCATCTGAAATGATGACATGTGAAATTTACGGTCAAAAGTTTATATTTTCTAAAACTAGTGGATCTAAGTTTGTTTTGGTCGGATATCTTATGCCCAGAGGAACTCCTGCTCTGATACCACCTGTAACGAACCCGATCGTCCGAGAATATTGCGGAAGCGAGAAACTCGACGGACATCTCGGGAACGTTACTCATAGCATCAATCATGGCATAAAAGAGCAGTAAAGAACCAACAAAAAAACTTTTCCATAATCATAATAAGGTCACAATTCCAAGAGTTCTTCAATTAAAGATAAATAAACTAGACGAAATAGTATCCGCGATTTCCTTATTCCAGTGGGCATAAAGACGTCCTCCCAACATAAACGCAGGAGTTCCATACCGCTCCTACTTCTTGAAGATTGTGTCGTCTCCCTTGAATCGTTAATGAACTAGTCCTCACGTTCTCCTGAAAAAGATTGACAATGCATGTTATGAGCATAACGCTCAGTATGTGCCGAGTTGGGCTCAAGCCGGCTAGCGTAGAAAACAAGTCACAAAAGTCATTATCATATAAATAATAAATCAACTTATTTAGTACATATAACTAAGTTCCCTTCATAACCATGAATTACATAACATAATTGCATATATACCCACCAGTTTTTCCATATTTGCATGTATGCCCATAATATTCACATAAATTACACTTGCGCACTTAACAATAACATAATTGCACGTGTACACTTAAAATTACTATAACTGGCAAATATACACATACCATTGACATAAATTGCATATATGTCCATAACATTAACATAAATTCCATGCGTGCACTTAACTTTAACAGAACTTACACATAAGTCCATAACAGTAACATAATTGCATATATGCACATAATATTAACATATATTGCACATATGCCAAAACATTTTTCATGTTTAGAGTGGTCTTGATTGTTACTTCTTAGGCGGCTTTGATGGCTTTGATGGCTTCGCCGGCACAAGCGGTTCATAACAATACATAACATGACAGTGTAGCTACAACTGTAGAGGACTCATCTTTTGCCTCACGCCCCCGGAAGGCGTTGGCCCTTTAGGCCCTTACGAACCCTTAGTTCGAGTCGGTGCAAAAACTTGACTTTGATGATTTCTTATCTTCAAATATCACTTTTGAATACTGTATACACATTGCAAAAGGGGGTACTTGCATCCTTAAATGTGATATGCAATAGTATTGTCAGATATAATATAATATCACATCATAGTATTTGCATATAATATTTATACCTAATATAACATGTTAATAATGAGCCGTGTTACATAACTATTATTTATCTATGCAGCTTTTATGTAACATTCCATATCATTCTACTTCACTATATTCAGGGGTAGTTTCCGTTAATCCTCTTATCCGATTAAATACATGATATTTATGGGATTAGTATTAGACATTATCACCAAAGTTGAAACCGTGCAAGGAAGTTGTGAAAAACTTTTGCAAAGAAATATTATCTTTTTATTGTTGAGTTTATGCTCGCCCAAAACATCTTTGTATTTTCATTTCTATCGATTCATCCTATGATCGACATGAGTCCATAAAACGACAATAAAACAGAACCTCGTTTTAAGCCTATGAAATTGCCACAAACAGAATTCCAATATTTATTTTGTGGTAGAAAATTCTTGAGGTGGATATAGAAAACAAATTAATAATTGCTATATGGATTGGACGATACATATGAATCATCTTGCAATTTACGTGCATACATCTTAACCTATATATGCATTTATCTAATATTCTAATGCCATTATTTTTCTTGCAATCCGCAAGTGACAGGAAAAAGTAGTTTGAGACGAATTCATTTAAATCCTATAGTTATGCTTATTGTATGTACGAAAATCGAAACATCTCTGAAACTTTGTGAAATCGTGGAATCATACTTAAACATCAATTTAGAATACCTTTCCACGAACAAGTGATCAAAGAACAATAATTTGAATCAGGATGGTGCATATGAGATATCCAAAGAGGAACAACCACTCCTATGATTAACGATATCATGGAAATTATATTGATGATCAAGTTGTAAAAGTTTAGATTATTCTTAGGTGGAAAGCCAATGAATAATACGGATCTTAAGGGCTCGACACATATATCTATAAGCCATAATTTTTTTAACCCAAAGATCAACCTAAAACACCACTAACTATCCTATGTGTTCGACACATACCTCGCTTGCACGAGAAATTCACCGACAAGGACGACGCGACTCTGCCTATGATGACCACGTCGTTTTCTTCTCCGATTTCGCCGGAATGAGTCTTCGACGTTGACGGAGAAGGTTGTCGTTGCCGGATTCGCAATGCGACAAATGTTGTTGCCGAACTCTCTCTCTTTCTCTCCCTCTTTCCCCTCTCTTTAGAACTCTCTCTCACGTAAGGGAAGATGATGAGAATTGATAGAAGTCTCATGTATTTATAGGTTCAATCAAAGAGATAATTAACAATAATAATTTGGATTAATCAATGGATAATAGTGATGACTAAGCAAGGGATAATTATTGTATAATTAATGGATAATAGTCCTAATTCATTATCTCTTCCTTATTGATAATAAAATAATAATATATACCTTATCATCGGAATTGGTTACATTTATTATTATTATTATTAGTTTGTTTTTTTAAAACCAATCCGTTACACTTCCACCTTCGCTCCATCGCCATAATATGGTAGTCTTCCTCCATACTACGTGAAGGAACATTATCATTTGTTTTCTGCTTTCAGCCTGTTGTCATCATCATAGCCACATCCATCCCAACAGCTATCACCGCATATGGGGTCTCAGATGATGATAATGATGGAAAAGGTGACCAAGCTCCAAGAAGATTTCACGACATACATGTAAGCATTCTCCTTATAGAGTGTAATAGTTTCAAAGTTCTTTATCTTCACATAATTATCTTTTATATATTTTACTTATCATAGGTCATAAAGGCACACATCTCAATATGAGGAGATTCAATCGATGACGAGGAGGAGGAGAATGACTCCAAAGAAGAGGCCCGCATGTATGTCAGGTGGATGGAGATGTAGAAGGAGAAAAAGAAATCAAAACAGAGTTTGATTTCAAAATTTTTTAGATCAAAGAAGAAATGATTTGCATTTTTTTATTCTTTAGTTATACATTTTTAGCAAGTTTTTAATTCTATAATAACTTTTAAATCAGGTGCACTACTTGTATAATTCATCTTTAGAGCAATTAGATCGTATATATGTGGATTATATATATATATACGATGTTAGTTCTTAGATATGATTTTTACATATCCTACAGTGGTCTCTATGAACTTAAATGTTAGTTTTGTAATTGTATATCTATATTCTCAAACCAATCTAATTTGACGGGCAGATTTTAGCTACATCGCAATTACAAGTACTTAACTCAACTCTTATAAGCATATGCAATGGGTTTAAGCAGGTTTTACAGGTTCGACAGGACATCATAACCCCGTCGGACCTGTATATTTTTTCAGGTTTACAAATGGGCGAGCACATATGCTCACCAATGCGATCGCCATATACAAAACCAGTGAGCCAGTGGGGCGACCACAAGTGCACGCCTAGTTCTACACATGAGCACTTAGCAGTTACAGGTGCTTGCCCACCTGACCGGGCGAGTGGGCTATCAGCAAACACATGCAGGATGAGCACATGTGTGTGCCCATCAGCTGGACGTGCATATAGAGTGCATTAGGCATGCACACGATGAGCTACCTTGTGCATGTCAATCCCGCCTTTTCTTATAGTGAAAAAATGAACTAAACTAAAATTAATAGGTTTTGGTCTATTTGATCTCAACTCTATGATATTTTTTCTTTAATAATCTGGTTAATTAAATAAAAAGAAGGGTAAATTAAGGTTGTTGTCTCTATGTCTGTTAAAAAACTCATCCATTAAGGTTGATTAAGTATATTGGTGAGATAAAAAGTGAAATTCATGTGTATATATAAATCTAGATTTATTACTTTGTTGAGAACCATACCTTATTAAAAAAGTTAAATTGGTTGTCGTTTTGTTGTTAACTTTTTTTCTAGAAATAATCCTCTGTAATTTTTTAAATTAAGTTTATTATCTGAGTTTAAGCATGTCATTTATATAATTGTTAATTTTCTTTAATCTATTAGGAAGAGAGTTAATTGTTTAATCAAAGTATAATTGACATTAGCTAATTGTTAATAAAAAAGGGTAACTTGTTTATAGTTAAATAGTGCACTCTTATTTCATTGACCTTAATTATTTCAATCTTATCAAAGTTTGTACAAAACCTCATTGTTTAACTTCACTACTACAAGTTACAAGTATTTGAATCAAAGCTTAGTATGAGTTTTGACTAAGGTTGATAAATGGTTCTCTTTGTTAATCACTACCTATTAAATTAGGTACCGCCATTTTTTTGAAATGCTGATTCGAAACTCTAGTTAAAAAAATTGTCTATATTTTTTGTATTAGCTATTTTTTTATTGTTGATATTGCTTAATCAAACAAAATACAAAGTTTTTCTCCTATAATCTAAACAAGTTCATGTTTTTAGTCTCTTCAAAAATTATCTTTTTTTCTTGTTAATTTTTTTCACATCTCATTAGAACTTACATTTATTTCATTATATCCAAAATCAAAATGACAAGAAAATCATTTCCACTGGGGTGAGGAAAACTGAGTACCTTAACGACACTAATTCTAAATTGCGGAGTAGAAAGATCTACTTTGGCCTACCACATGATAAGCATATACTCTATAATAGACAAACAAGGCACTACATTATCTGAGAATCCCAAACATAGAGGAAATTGGGACCCACGAGCATTGGGAAAAAATAGATAATATGTTATAGGAGATTTATGTTGACCCACGTGGACTTCAATCTAATTCGAATCTTCGAGACCTATAAATCAGCGTACGAGATCTTGACTGCAGTTAAGAAAAAATATCATTCCAAGTAAGAAGTGAGTGTCTAGCTTATTCTACACCAATATAACTCGTGTAGAATGAAGGAATATGAAAGTGTCCTCGAGCATGTGAACAAGATGATCGTGATGGCAAGGACCTAGTGGTTGTTGAATGCACATATCCGAAGAGGATGCAAATAGCTACCATCCTAGGTTGTCTTCTATCATCTTTCAACATGGTTTCCACATCGATGAGGATGAAGGACAACATAAAAGTGTGAAACCTACCTGCATAATTGCCAATTGATCAGGATCTCTCAAAGTAAAAATCGAAATTCAAGATCTTTGAGGTCGAGGAAGAATAAGAAGCAAATGTGATATAGTCAAAGAGGAGACTAGGACCCTCCAAGGAGAATTTTAAGCGAAAAGGTAGGAAATACTTGCGTGGATCATGCTATGGTTGTTGCAAATATGACAACTTCAAGGTCAACTGCCCCAACAAAAAGATACTAGGAAATTCTAAACTTCTTGAGAACAAAGGCAAGAAGAAAATTGATTTCACAACTGTCATGGAGTGCAAATCTACGATCACTAATTGTGATGGGTCCTGAATTGACTTTGGTGCAACCCGTCACATTGCTAAGACGAAGGAGGGGCTTGTGGACTTCAATAAGTTAAAGAAAGGAAAATGGAGGATCTTCATGGAGAACAACACCTACTTAGATATCGAAGGTGTTGGGGCATACAAGTTTGACCTGGACGACAGTATAATGGTACTTTAGGATGTACTATACAGCCCAAAAATACATCAGAACATCGTATTTGTTCCAGTTCTACTCAAGAAAGATTTTAAGGTTCATTTTTTTTATAATAAATGTGTATATATGGGAAAGAATAAGAAGGTATATGCTATGAGAAATTTGTACCCAAGAATGACCTATTTTGTCTTCTTGTAGTAAGTTCTAGTGAATCAATGAATGTAGTTTCTAAGTACTCATTATGTTATTTATCTGATTATGATCTATGTCATATGAGACTAGGTCATTCAAGAAATTCTAATATGGATCAAATGATTAAATATAATCTCTTTCCTAGGATTAAGGGTGCAAGGACATTGCCATGTGAACATTATCTAACTAGTAAAATAATGAGAAAATCGTTCCCGATGAGAATTTAGTCAAAGAAAATTATTAGGCTTGATTCATTCAGACATACATTGACCATTGAGCATCGACACACATAGAAACACAAAATACTTCATAACATTCATTGATGACTACTTTAAGTTCTCCTAGGTCTATCTCTTAGGAAGAAAGGCAGAAGCCTTTGAAACATTTAAGAGATACATGACACAAGTTAATACGAAATTACAGAAATCAATTAATACCCTAAATGATTGATAGACGTGGAGAAAATACCTCAAACGAGTTACTGTATTCATGAAGGCATTTGTAGGCACACTACTACGCATTATACACCACAACAAAATGGTATAGTTGAATGAAGAATAGAACACTTATGAATATAGTAAGGAGTATGTTGTCACATTCAGGACTCTCAAAAAATATTAGAGAGAAGCAATGTTGACTGTTAACTACATATAGAATATGATTCCCACCAAGTACATAAAATCAATGCCATATGAAATTTCAAATGGTAGGAAACCTGAGTGGGGTAATCTCTGGAAATAGGGTTGCGTTGCACATGTCTTGGTACCAAATCAGCTTAGATACAAGAAATATTTTTAGACACAAAATACAAATGGGATTTTTACATCCATAACTCTTAATAAGTTTGTAGTTACAATCATAACCCTGCGAAATCATGAATTATGCGAGAAACCCCGGATAGTACTCCGTCTTACACCCATAACCCTCTGTTAGTTTCTCCATTAACCCAATCATATCATTGGGTTAATCTATCCCATGACCTATCCAACATCTATTAAAAAATTAAAAAAAACCTAACCCCTCCCCCTTCCTTCCATGACACCCTCCCTCTCACTCTCGCTGCTCCGCTTCTGCCCTCCACCCTCCTCTCCTTCAGCTCGATCCCATCCCTGTCTTCCTCTTCCAGGTCGTCGCCACCCCTCCCCTTCTTTCTTCTCCGGCTCTCCCCCTCCCCTTCTTCCTCCTCCATCTTGCCCCACCTCGACCGACCCCTCCCCATCTTACTCTTCTAGCTCGTCCCCGACCCTTCTTCCTCTTCCATCGTTCCCCACCTCCACATGTCCTATACGTCACCAACTCTGGTGTCTTTCCATTCTGCAGTATACTATCCAGCACCTCTGTTGCCTTGCCAAACCTCCCTTCCATCGATAACCTGTTCATGCGGATGCGAAAACCTTCGTGGTTGGCATAAAGACCTTCCCCCGCATCTCCCTCAACAACCTCAACCTGTTATCCACTCTCCCCTCCTTTACCATCCCCTCCACAAGCACCTGTAAGCCTTCTCCATGGGCTCGTACCCATACTACATTTTGTCAAACACCTTAAGGGCACCGTACACCTCCCCACACTTCGCATAAGCCCTTACTACAAGGTCCATCACATTCGCATCGGGGCACACACCAGACTCCACCATCATCTGCATGAGGCTCTTGACGGAGCAGAGGTACACAAACTACGGATTTGATAGGTCAAATTGGCGGAGGATCGCATTGAGGGTAGAGTTGAAGGTCTCAGCAGTGGGGGCACAAATACAGCCGAGGTGTAAAATGCAGTTGAGGATGTCGAGGGCAGAGAAGAGGTGATTACGAGCGCAGAAGAAGTAGACGATGTCATGGAAGAGACAACGGTCGACGTAGGGGCATGCGCCGTAGAGGATGGTGTCGACGGGGGAGTCAGCGCTGGTGAAGGAATAGTGGGAGATAAGGATGCGGAACATGAGGTGGTAGGTGGCGGGGGTGTGGCGGTTGTAGTTGCGGGAGGTAGCGAAGTCGAAGAGGGCGGAGGCGGCGGAGGGGTCACGAAGGGAGCGGAGGGTGGAGGCGACGTTGGAGGGGGTAAAGTTGGCGGGGAGGGAGGGGAGAGGGTGGTGGGAGCTGGATGTAGGGAAGGAGGAGGAGCATGATCGCGAACGCTGGGGGCTTCCATAGGGGGGAGCTTCCAGGAGCTAGGCTGGGGAAGAAGGGGAGGAGGGAGGTGGGTTGCTGTCAGATCAATGACATCTTTTGAAATATAATTCAGTTTAAGTGGTAAAATCATCAAAATTTGACGTATTCCGTCAAGGATAACAGAGAGAATAGACGGAGGTGAACACAGGGTCATGTTGTATAAGAGTTAACCGTTACTTAGGGTTCCTCAAGTAATTCACGATTATACAAGGTTATGAATGTAATTATGGAATTACTCAGGGTTGTGGGTGTAAAAATCTCAATACAAATTTGTCGGATGCATTGAACATTCCAAAGGATATAGGTTCTTCCATGAATCAAAAGGTCTAATCAAAAGTTGTAATGCACCCTTTTCTTGAAAATCATCAAGAAAAGGAGCATGAAGCAGAGGAATCATATATTCTTATTATCTCAAAGGATAATTAAGTTGACTTAGAGATAAGATAAGAATTAGTAGATGATACTGATCATCTACATGTAGAGAATGAACCTATAGATAGTGATGATCCTTTAGAAGAAGTGGGTGTACCAACACAACCCACGAGTATAATCGGCAACAAGAGACCCAAAACACGACCACATCGTTGTAAGATTATCATTTCTAAGTATGTGAGACACCATGATAAACCATAGATGAGGATGTAGCAGATTGTACATATCTCATATTCTTTGACAAATAAATAACTTCGATTGAATCGAAATCATGGACGGTCGTTTGGACTCAATTGAAAGAATCACTGTATGGGAATTATGTGATTTTCCAGAAGGTAGGAAATCTATAAAAATGTAAGTAGGTATTCAAGAAAAAAAACTTACTTGATGGTACTATTAATAAATACAAAGAAAGATCAGTTGCCAAAGGTAATACTCAACAAGTGGGAATAGATTTCTAGGAAATCTATTCATCGGTTTCTAAGTTTGCATCAATATAGATGATCTTAACTATAGTTGTATATATAAATTTAGAATTATTCCAAATGGGTGTGAAGATAGCCCTCCTTAATGGAGAATTAAGAGAGGAGATTTATACATGTCAACCAGATGGATTTCTAGTGGAAGGTCAGGAGAAAACGGTTTATAAATTTAAAAAGTCATTATATGACTTAAAACAATCTTCACGATAATGGTAACTCAAAATTCATGAGAAAATTATCTAATTTGGATTTATTGCAAATAAGTTGGTTAAGTATCCCTATGTGATGAAGAGTGGGAGCAAGTTTGCTATCATGTCAGTGTATGCAAATAATATTGTACTCACGAGTAATGACATAGCAACCTTAATGAAAATAAAGAGAAATTGAACAGTGAAGTTGAGATGAAGAACATGGGTGAAGCATCCGATATTCTGTGAATTTAAATTACAAGATATGGAGATTCAAGGACATTGAGTCTTAGTCAAGAATAATATTTTCACATTGTATTGAAGAGATTTGGAAATGCAGAATAGCACTCCAGCTCCTACACTACTTGTGATTGAAAGAAACTCAGTAAGAATTAGTGTCTTGAAAAAGGGCAGAAATCTTTAGAAGTTGCGTATGCACAAGTGGTAGGATGTCTTATGTATACAATGATGTGCACTCGACCTGACTTGGTTTATTTAGTTAGCTTAGTTAGTAGATATCAAAGTAATCACGTACCAACACATTGGGAAGTTGTAAAGATACTTTCTATGTATGGAAGGAATTGTGCATCTGAAACTGATTTATCAAGCTAAATCACTTGAGATAGTAGGGTACTTCAATGCAAACTTCAAAGGAGAAGTGGGCGATAAGAAATCTAAATTGGGATACCTTTTCATGTTTCGTGGAGAAATCGTTTCTTGAGATAACAAGAGACAAGGATGTGTATCTTGACATACACAAGAGGCATAATACAATGCATGTAGCATGACCATCACTCATGCCATTTGGATTAAACACTTTCTAGAAAACTTAAGCATTGAATTGGGCAAAGGTCCAATTGAAATGCATTGTGATAATCAAGCTGCAATAAGCTTGATCAATAGTGCGACTAATAGTTCTAAAGGAAAGAACACTGAAATCCAATATCACTATATAAAAGATAAAGTGGTAAAATGAGAAATTATGATAACCTATATACCTTTTAGTGACATGTTAGCCGATTCTCTAATTAAGGGAATAACAACTAGTACATACATTAAATATGTTGGTTTAATGAGACTCAAGAATGTATGAGTCAAGGAAGAGGTTTCTTGAAATCCTCGCTGATAAAATCTCTATACACTACACCAATAATGCGAGGGTAGATGCTTTGACCACTTCGATAAAGTGGGAGATGTGGAATGGCCTCCGATGACCACATGGTCAAGCAACCACCTCTAGAGATTGCAATAAGCACAGATCATGCTGGGGACCATAACCATTGGGTGTGAGGGTGAGGGTGGACTGTGAGAGGGGCATACATGTCCAATAAATATCAACCTCCTCTAGGAGAGGAAGACACAACGCAATCTCTCTCATTAGGGAGACCTCTCTCAACCTAATCCCCCACCTCTCTCATTCTCTCTCACGAACAAGATGATGGCATCATACCCTATTATAAGAGAGGCGATATCGATGAGGGCATCTATGGGGGGACGATGAGTGGATGTGGTGTTTGTAAATATGCTTGTCTACAGAGATGTGAGTGAAGGTGGTGTTAATGAGGGCATTTATAAGGGGGGATTGTCTTTGAGGATTGTTGTGAAGGGAGCTGTGAGTGGAAGTGAGGGTGATTGAAAATGATATGTGTAAAGGTGGTTGTGAGTATTGTTTTTGAAACCGGCCAATCTTCAAATTTTTTAAACAGCTCCTTCAGTTCAACCTATTATTTTTAACTTGCTCTAACCAGGTTGCATTTAATTTTTAATTTATTTAAAAATAATGCTTGGTAGTGGCAGTTGAACCCATGACCTTTGGTTACCATTTTGAAAATCCTAATCAACTCCTCTAACATAACTTTTTGCTTGTACAACAACAAAAATAAAGCCTTTTCCCACAATTAAGTAAGGCCAGCTACATGGATTCTTCACCTCCATTTAGATCTATCTTGGGTCAATCTCAAGCTCATATCTAAAAAACTAAGATCCTTCGTATAGTCTCTTTCCAATACTTCTTGGGCCGTCCTCGTCCTCTCTCAGCCGGGTCAACCTCCCAACACTCACATCTCCTAACCGGTGCATCCGTTGATCTTCTTTGCAAATGACCAAACCATCTTAAGCGATTTTCTCGCATCTTATCCTCGATTGGAGCTACACCAACTTCCTTTATGATTGCATCATTCCGAATCCGATCTTTACGTGTGTGTCCACACATCCACCTTAGCATTTTCATTTTTGCTACAACCATTCTCTGCACATGTCTGTGGTTTACAGGCCAACATTCAGATCCATAGAGCATAGCAGGCCTCACCGACTGCTTTGTAAAACTTTCCTTTAATTTTTAAAGGAATTTTCTTATCACAGAGAACAACAAAGGCTCCTCTCCACTTTAGCCAGCCTACATTTATTCTATTAGTAACATATCCGTCAATTTCCCCATACTCTTGCAAAATAGATCCCAGATATCTAAAAGAATCTCTCTTCCGAATGTTATTGTCACCAATCTTCACCTCAATTCCTTCACCATTGCTTCCATCAAAGGCGCACTCCATATATTCAGTCTTAGCCCTACTTATACGAAATCCTTTATTCTCCGATGCATGTCTCCAGACCTCAAGCTTCTCATTTACTCCATCTCTAGTCTCATCAATCAACACAATATCATTAGCAAATAACATACACCATGGTAACTCATCCTAAATGTGACTTGTTATCTCATCCCTAATCAAAGTAAAAAGAAATAGACTCAAAGCTAAACCTTGATGTAAATCAATGTTAATGTCAAAATAGTCAGTCTTCCCAGATGGGATCCATACACAAGAAAAAGCCCTATCATACATGTCCTTTATGAGGTTAATGTATACTACGGGTACTTTTTTCTTCTCCAAAACTCTCCACAATATCTCTCGTGGGATAGAATCATAATCCTTCACCAAATAAATAAAGATCATATGAAGGTTCTTCCTTTTAGCTCTATAAAATGCCATTGTTCTCCTCAGCAAATGGATGGCTTCAATAGTTGAGCGACCTGGCATGAATCCGAATTGGTTTTCTTTTACGTTGGAAACTTGCCTCAGCCTTCTTTCGATCATACGTTCCCAAATTTTCGTAGTGTGACTCATCAGCATGATACCTCTATAATTTTCACAATTTTGAATGTCTCCTTTATTCTTATAAAGAGGCACCACGATTCTCCTCCTCAAATCTTCAGGCATTTTCTTGCTTTGCAAAATAACATTGAATAGATTCCTAAGCCAAGTCAAACTACGCTCACCTAAAACTCTCCATACTTCTACATGGATGTGATCTGATCCTACACCTTTCTCAAGTCTCATAACCTTCAAAGCCTCCTCTACTTCCTTTCTGTGTATTCGTCTATAGCTTGTGCGATTCAAGTAACTTTCATTACTAGTTAGATCACCCAAAGTGATCTCTCTATTTCCTTCTCCAATGAATGTTTTATGGAAGTACTGCTCCCATCTCGTCTCTATGTCCTTCTGAGTAACAAACACGTGACCTTCGTCATCCTTAATGCATCTCACTTGAGAAAGGTCTTTGGTATTTCTTTCTCTTGCTTTGGCCAACCTGAATATATCCTTCTCGCCCTCCTTAGAGTCGAGATTTTTATTAAAAAAACTTCATAAGCTTTTGACTTAGCTTTGCTTACAACCTTCTTTGCTCCCTTCTTCGCTATTTTGTTGTTTGTGACAGTTTCCATTGTTCTATCTTTAGAAATAGCTTTAAAGCATGCTCTTTTAATTTTTAGCTTCTCTTGCACCCCTTCACTCCACCACCAAGCCTCCTTTTGACCTGGAGCTCCTCCCTTTGACTCGCCTAGTATCTCTTTGGCTACCTTTCGGATACAAGATGCTACTGCCCCCCACATCTCGTTTTCACCTCTGCTACAATCCTAAGATAAGTCTTCTAAAACCTTCTCCCTAAAGCTCGATTACTTCAGTGGAAGATTCCACCATCCAGTCTAGTGATCTTAGGAACCCTCATTTTCTTTACCAACCCTTTTATTTGCACATACAAGACTAACAAGCAATGTTGGATTGTCAAACTCTCTCCTACGATTACGTTGCAGTCTTTACAACACAACCAATCTCTTCTCCTCAATGCAAAGTAATCTATTTGTGTTCTAGTTGGCCCACTCTTATAAGTAAGTAAATGCTCCTCCCTCTTCTTGAAGAGAGTGTTTGCTATGAAAAGATCTATGCTTTTACAAAATCCAGAATGACTTTTACCTCTTCATTTCTATCCCCAGAATCATGTCCTCCATGAACACTAGCATACCTTGAATCATCTTTTCCCACACGTCCATTAAGATCTCTACCTTTGCAAATCATCTCTCTTTGTAGGATCCTTTGTAAAATCTTATCTTGATCCTCCCAAAAAGCATGTTTAGTCCTTCCATCTAAACCAATTTGTGGTGCATAAACTGAGATGATATTCAGAATTTCTTCTTCAAGGACCAATTTTAGCAAAATAATCCGATCCCCGAATCTTTGCGCCTCAATCACACAATCCTTCAAATCCTTATTAATAACCACTCCAACACTGTTTCTACCCTTATCTTTACCTTAATACCAAAGTTTAAATCATGCACTGCAAAATGTCAGTTTTGAGACTTATTTGCATTGTGTATATATTCACTAACTTTGTTTTATCATTTTGTGTATATAACTAACTCTTCTAAAATTATTTCTTTTGCATTCATTTTCTTTATTTTATGTTTTGATATAATACATTAAATTCAAAATCCAAAAAAAAATCTAAAAATCATATAAAAAGTGTGTTGTGATTTTGCATATAATGTACATACTTTTTCTTTCTTGATTTTTATTTCATTTTTTTAATACTAAAAATACCCAAAAAATATATTTGTGTTTTAATTTATTTCTAGTATTTTATTTTATTTTGTAAATATCTTTTAATTAAAATTGTAAAAAAAAATGAAAAAAAAACTGTAATGTGTTTTGTGCATATTGTTTGTTTTTTTTCAAGATCTACATGGAAAATGTAGATCTCATCTAGATCTACATTTTCCATGTCAACATTTTTTATTTTTCCATTTTTACTTTTCTCTTTCTTTATTTATTTTAGTAGACTATTTTTATTTTTTATTTTTATTTTAACTTCATTTATTTTCTCCATCAACTTCTCTTCTTCACTCATCTTCACTTACTTCTCTGACATCCACCTCACCTCTTTCCTAACTCCCTCATTTCTTCCTTTTACTCTCTTATTCTCCTCATTCTTCCATTATCTACCATTTTCATACGAGAAAGAGGAGAGCTCCCCATCCATCTCAGGTGGCAGATGAGTGCCAAAGAGTTGAGAGATGACCCTCCACACCACTGGCGTGATCCAAGATTCCGGGTGAGACTTGTTACAATCACCTTAGAGTGGTTGCTCGAGCTTCGTGTGAACTGCCGCATGCTAGAGGCGACGACAACGGAGCTCCATCGAGCTCCTCCACCTTCAGGCGAACCCATCTCAGGTAATCTCCTCCTCCTAAAAATAAAATAAAATAAAATAAAATTTAGAAAAATAAAATATAAACAAGAATAAAATCCTTCTTACCTATACAAAATACATGTATATAGATAGCATCCCCTATTTATTTCAAAATTGTACATCACTCATAAAAATAAATTAAAAATAATTTTATACTTCTAAAATATGTTGAAAATTAATAAAATACAAAATTGGGATTTTTATGTAAAAATAATAAAATAAAAATAATTGTACGTAACACATAGGTATGTTATACATGTATATAACACTGTATACTGTATATAAACTAATCTATTTTTCTTAAAAATAATTAAAAATCATAGAAAAATTCCTTGAAAAATAATAAAAATTTTTCATTTTATTAATTTTTTAATTTAAATCATTTGTTATTTTTAATTCAACTATCTTTATTTTTCTTAGTTATTTTGTCATGTAGTCTATTCTGTCTATTTCCTGTGCCCCCTCTGATTGGGCCATGTCGGATTGTTGACTTAGGTCAACTGGTCCCCTTGGGTTTTCATCGGATCGGGTTTTCATCCCTACTTCATCATTTTCTCCAGACCCGGTCCAATGCCCATTTTGCCCGAAAGTTTGCCCCACTTATAGACGACGGATCCCTAATCTTCGTCGGGCCCTCTTCTCTTCGATCCAAGCCTCGGTTCGCGGGCCAAGCCTCCTCTTTGTCTGACCCCCATGCTTATATAACCTGCATGACGCCCCTCCTTTTCCACCACCTTTTTGCTACATCACTTCTTTTGTTGCACCCATCTCCCTTTCCCAGAGTGACAACAAGAGGGGGGACGAGGGGAGCATATCATGCATGCAAACCTTAGGTCCGTCAAGCTTTGCCTCCACTCCGCCACAAGGAGCTCCATCATCTGGCAGTGCCGGCCATCGAGGCCAAGACCACCGTGGATTGTCGTCCACGCTCCCAGGCGTACACCTCCATCCTCAGGTAGTTCATTTCCCGCTTATTTCCCTTGAATCCACTACATCTCTGCCAAACATAGTAGCCTCTATTCTGCACATCTCCGCCTCTTCCCGACCACACTCCGCCTCGCTTCGACTGCCTATTACTTCTATGCTTGCTTCATGACCTTTCACGTGGCTCCAGCATCGAGTTGGAGCCCATTAGCAGGCCGATTCCCTCACTTCACAGGAGACCTGTCCATTCACCTGCCACCTCAGTACCTATAGTTTGTATCTCCCTAACCCTCGTCGGAGCTACTTCTCCGAGCACGGTCATTTCTCCTACAGGGTTCGTGAAGATAGGCATCATCTGGAGGTCAAAGAAGTTCCAGGAAGGTTCAGGTTCACCGCATCTCCCCAGGACCCTCTCTTTGGTTTTGGGCTCTTCTGAGCCTTCCAGCCACCATGGAGTGTCATCCTCGATCAATTGTACTCCTCCGCAGGTCGAGAGAACGCAGGAAGCTAGCACCATTGACGACAGAAGCTTGCTGGAGGCGAGTTCTTCCAGACTAGCCCTATGCCGTCCGTTCAGGCTCCTTCTCCAGTTCCAATCTCCTCTGTCTATCATCGGAAGGAGCCTTGAGCATCAGATCCAGCTGAGGATCTCATCTGCGAACTCCATAGCCAAAGTGGCATCCTTCCATCCTAGCCGTTCGATCATAGGTGGAATGCCATCGCCCATTGGATCGTGTATAATAAAGGGTAACTTGCACTTAGGCCCTTATCTTTCCTATTTTTATTATTCAGTCTTATAAATATTGGTAGTAGTTTAAAATAGTTTGGTAACTTTGTAGTTCGACCCTTGCACTTTTCCCTATTTGTATTTTAGTCATGTCTAACTGAACTCACGTGCGGTATCACGTGTATAGTGGTGTTTTTGCATGATATACCCTTGTGTTCTTGACTATTATGTTTTGAATAGAAGTTTTGGATATTTGTAGTTATACCCCTATGCGTGTGAATATTCTACATGTGCGTGAATTTATTGGAAATTACAAGTTTATCCCTAGATTTTAATACATGTTATGATTTGACCCTAGAACTTTCACATATTTGCAAGTAGGTCCATGTGTGTTGTGTGTGTTGTTTTTAATCAAATAATTACTAAATTAACTCCAAAAATTCCATAAAAATTACATTTAGCTCCTGCTAACACATAATATTCATGGTAATTATTGTCACTCAATTTAGTTTTATTTGATATTTTCTAAAAATCAAAAACCTTTAAAAAGTGTTCTGTCTATTTTCTACAACACCAAAAAAATATAAAAGTGGTCTCAAAAATTCCATAAATTTTTGTATGTGCTTGTTTTATGTGTTTTCATTTCAATCCCATTTTTATTGCATTATCTTTTATAAAAACTCTAAAAAGCTAAAAAAATGCTAAAAACTTATAAAATCATTAAAATTTCTAAAAAAATAAAAAATTGGATTTCAATTGCTGTGTTTAGATGTTTGTATTTGCTTTTCATAAAAATCACACCTTGGATTTTAAGATATTTTTACTTTTTTAAATTTGCCTTTTAGCCCAGGCTGTACATTGTTTCACTATTTTGATCGTTTTTTATTTTTATAAAATCTTATAAAAATTGCAAAAATCCTAGAAAATCACCAAAAACATCCAAATATTTGAAAAATATAAAAATGTTTTTATTTCTTATTTTTGAGTATTTTATTCTTAATAAAAATGTTAAAGCTTGTTTTGCCTTGATCTTTTTATTTGTTTTCTCATTTTGAAAATATAAAAAAATTTACAAATTAAAAAGCACAAAAATATGCCTTTATTTTCTGATTAGGACTACTTCGTAGGTTTCACTCGTGCTCCTTGTGTTCGACCCTGATCTATAGACCAGGTTAAATAAATAGTGGAGACCGTTAACATTCGATTTTGTGCTTGATTGTTTTATTTGTATGGTCTTAATTTTTCTAATTGATTGCACTCCGCGGTTTGGGTCGCAACGACCTCTCAAGATTTACCTGACACCTTAACCCGAGTTGTGAGATGCATCATCAGAATGACGCTGTTGCAGGGGAGCATGACTTAGTAGTCGCTTTTCAGCCTTTTTCTTTCTACTTTTATTTTTATCTCTATTTGTTACAACAATTTTTTGACCTGCTTTTTGTTTCTCTTTCCGTGCGAGGAACCGCCCGAGGATACTTTGGAGGAGACAAGTGCTCTAAGAGGAGCAGGAGCAACAGGAGACAGTTGTAGTTTTTAGAGAGTAGATTAGCTTAGTTTATTCCCAGCATTTTATTATTATTATAATTACTTAGACTCTGGACACTCGGACTCTTTCTTTGGACTTGGCATATTAGGGTTTGTTTCGTCGAGCATCGGTGTGCTCGGGGAACCTCACCGTTGTTTTTCGTCGATTTTGATTTTCTTCGCCTTTTATTTCCTTTGATTCTCAAAGAACTTGCCCCCTAGACTTAGGAATTTCTGTGATTGTGACTTAATTCATTAAGGCTCAATCCCTAACTATTTGCCTACTCCTATAGTTTGTAATTGGACTTTACTAAAAATTTGAGATGTCACATGCTACCAGAGGCCGTATATAGCACGTGCAGGATCCGTTGTGATGGACAACGATTACATCAGAGACTGGACTTAGACTTCTCTCTCTGACCAGTTAGCTATTGTTCTTCGCGATCCTAGAAATTGCTCGTCTAAGGCCATTTTCTTCTTGCATCATTTAGATTAGTTAAATTCTAAATTTAAATTTATGCGCAGATCACCCACCATGTATTGTGCTGGAGTCAGGTATGCCTTTCTTACTTTGAATACATCATAGTGTTTGATCGCGCATCGGCTTTTTCGACTTCTCCCCCCTGTTTTTGGACTTTAAATAATCAGGAGATCAAAAAATTCGTTAGGCGTTTGTTTGATTATCGAAAAAGACCTAAAAAAGAGATAACCATAAAATTGGGACAACTAAACAAACTTGATCCTAAAAGACACTTCACTTAAAAATCTGTCTTGGGAGAGTAATCCCCTCATTGTTTGGTT
The DNA here is from genome assembly GCA_037367405.1 of Ottelia alismoides. Lineage (NCBI taxonomy): Eukaryota > Viridiplantae > Streptophyta > Magnoliopsida > Alismatales > Hydrocharitaceae > Ottelia > Ottelia alismoides. The sequence continues at coordinate 709,216 of JAZKJV010011103.1, read as the reverse complement.
TGCTTGCGCGAGAGAGTGACACGAACACTAGGCTAGAGCCACACCTTAACCCTCATCAGACTACTAGCTTCAAGGCTATTCGTTCTCCGGTGAGGATCTCTCCAGTAACCGATAAAGTGGACCGTGATGTCCTTAACATATCTGGTTGATCGGGTATCTAATAAATAGTCCACAACTAGTTCTAGCTGGAAAAGATCTAGCTTTGGGATCAGGTCAGTCTTTTGAGGGCATCAGGTCCCTACCGGCTCGCTTAATCGTCCTGCTAGACTAAATTATCACCTAAATAAAATTGACAAGATAAACAACGAACCTTCATGATCATCAGCTCAGCATTGTGTAGGTGAGATTGAGGGTTTGATTGATGATCTTGTTTGTTTCCAGATCCCATCCGTCCTTCTTCCATATCACGATGATGAGCCAGAGGTCCCTTAGGCAGCCTTTGGTTGCACCGCTCTTGAGCACTCTGACCCATTCATCTAGGCAGGTTCTAGGGAGCCTTGACCTGCTCTCAGAACCGAGTTCGATTCCTCCCTATTCCCCCTCGACCACCCTTCTTCCAGTCTCGAGGTGCTAGATTAGAGACCCGCACAGATATTTGTTCATTTGATAACAACTAAGCCGGGGTCTTTTGCCTTTGCAGAGACCCAAGAGATGGCCAGCAGTGAATAATGCATCGATGGACAACCCTAGAGTACCACATATGTTTTAGACCAGGGTGCCATCAACAACACCTTATTAGCCTCCCTGGAGATGATGCAGAGGTAGATTAGAGACCACAGAGCCTTCATGGCAGAGGTGCGTAGAGAAATGGCACATATGCGAGCTGACAGAGGAGAGCCAAACCAAGTAGGTGGTGGAGAGATTCTAGAGTTTGGAGGAGGAGATGGAGGACATCCAGAGGAGCCACAAGAGCCCGTCCGACCAGCTAGACCGATGAGGGAGTTGCACAACCCTGGTGCAACTCTTACACACTGTTGGATTCAGCTTCCAACGATTCTGGGAAATTTCAAGCTCCCCCCACAGACTATTCAGCTATTGGCCAAGTTCAATGGGCTTGCCACTGAAGAGCCGCATCTACACCTGCAGGAGTTCGAGATGATCTGTAGTACTGTCCACAACAGATACGCGGACGAGGACACCATCAAGATGATGGCGTTCCCATTCTCCCTCATCAATAGAGTAGCATACTGGCAGAAGCATTTAGAGAGATATGTTACTTCGTGGGAGAAGCTCTAGACTGAGTACTTGAATAAGTACTACCCACTCGGTCAGACGAACGCAGCGCAAGCTCTGATCAACAACTTCTCCATGATCCCCAATGAGCAATTCCATTAGACGTGGGATCATTTCTGAGAGCTCATTGATCGATGTCCATATCACGATATATCCAAGTCTAACCTAGTATAGAGCTTCTTTTGTTGGCTGACATCGGAGCTGTAGTGACTAGTGAATGCTTCTTGTGGGGGCTCCTATTTTACCAAGGATGAAGACTAGGTCTGGGCCATCTATGAGGAGATGGTCGAGAACTATACAGTGATGTCTCAGATCCGGCTTTACACTCAGGGGAAACCCTCACCCCAGACCATGTCCTATCAGAGGATAGCACGGGTTGATGTAGGTCCATCCGCCTCTTCTTCTTCAGCAACCACAACACATGCAGAGTTGTCGGTCGCTGATATGGGCATTATCAACAAGAAGTTGGACCGCATCGAGATAATCGAGAAGAAGCAGTGTCAGGTTATGACTCAGATAGAATAGTTGGCATACATCCTAAGTGACCTGAAGACCCAAATCACGTGTCTCCAGGAGGCACAGACGGCTTCTTGATGAATATGTGATTCATCGCCTTCATTCTTTCATTTTGGCTAAGATCCTTGGTAAAATACACATAAATATCCACTAATTCTCACTAATTATCATTCTAACCACAAATATTAATATTATATATTTAACACTGATTTAATCCAAAATAAAAGAATAAAGATAAAAAAGAAAAAATAAAAAGAAAAGAAGGATATATATGTAATATACAGACTGATCCTAACCACGAGACCAGATCAATATTGACCGAGTTGATAAAATAAATAAGTAGAGGGAGATAAGGATCTTAACCTATGAAAATATCAAGAAAATCAAGACCAAAAATATAATTTACCCATTTTTCATCATGTAAATATTTCACCTATTTTATTTATCATCAGGACAATTCCAAACCAAAACACTTCTTTTATAAGAGTTGTTCATAAAAATATATATTAATTTATAAAAATATCAGAAAAATATTTCGACAAAGAGAATAATTAACCATAATGAACCGAAAAAGCCGCAAAAGCCGACTTCCAAGGTTCATAACTATTTATAGAAAACTTCAAACGGACCAAACTCACTTTGAAAATCTGTTTTTACATAGTACTATTTATTAAAAATCTTAAAAAAATATTTGGGTAAAACCGTTGAGTTTTGGCGTTTTGGACCCGTTGTATATATGTATTATATGTAGAAACTTCCTGGATTTTTAATTAAATAACTATAAATCCGATAAACTTAATTCTTTTTCCTAAAATCCTATAAAATTGTATATAAAATAAAAAATTAAAATAAGTTAAAATACCAATAAAATCCGAAGCCTCTAAACCGCTATTTGTTTCTTCCGGACCTCATAACTCGGTCGTATGAACTCCAAATTGAGCAAACTCGGTCCCAAAAATTATATTATTCAATTGTCTACAAAATGACACTAGTTTTGCTAATATCGGAGTTAATGCGAAAAATGCGGTTTTCGGGTCCTTATTGGTATATTGTATAATAAACCATAACTTATATTGTATTTTATTAAAAATAAATAATATTTCATTTATTTAATTCAATTAGTTAATTAATTTAATAACTATTTATTAATTATATACTTAACTATTTAATTAATTACTTAAATAATTATTAACCTTATTTAATTATTAATTATTTATTTAATTACGAAATTAACTTATTTAATATAATTATTAATTAGTTAATTTAATTTATTTTATTTTTTCTTCCTTTCTTTCTCCTTTCATTTCTCTCTCATACTTTCCCTTTTCCCTTTCTTCTTCCCCCGATCCTTCTTCTTCCTCCAACACCACGTCGCCGCCCTCTTCTTCCCTTCTCCTCCGCTAACGGCCTAATGGCTTATGGTCTATGATGAGGATTTTGATTCCTGCGTTTCTAGCCTATACCGCATGCTTCAGAGGTGCACGGAAGTTAACCTCGTGCTTTTTTAGGAGAAGAGTCATTTCATGATGACTCAAGGGACGATCCTTGATCACATTATCTCCAACCGGGGCATGGAGGTGGACCTGGACGAGGTGGATATCATAAAGAAACTCAATCCACCGTCCAATCTGAAACAATTACGGTCTTTCCTCGGGCATGTCGGTTCTACCGACATTTCATACAAGACTTCAACAAAATTGCCCGATCGTTGTCTGATCTTCTCGCGAAAGACATCGAGTTTATTGTAGATGATAAGCGTCTTTCGGCATTTGAAACTCTCAAGAACATGGTTGTAGAGGTTCTTGTCCTTCAGCCACCCGATTGGTCTCTCCCATTTGAGATCATGACGGACGCCTTCAATTTTGTCGTTGGGGCTATGTTGGGACAGAGGAGGGATGGCCTTTCATACACCATACACTATGCTAGCAAGACTTTGGATTCCACACAATGGAATTACACAGTTACAGAGAAAGAGATGCTAGTCGTAGTATTTGCCTTAGACAAATTTAGGTCCCATATCCTAGGATCAAAGATCACAATCTTCACTGATCACACTGCCATCTGATATTTAATGGATAAGAAGGATTCGAAGCCGCGTCTGATCAGATGGATCCTTCTACTCAAGGAGTTCGATATAGTTATCAAGGATAAGCCTGGAGTCAAGAATGTGGTGGCGGATCACCTCTCCTGACTAGAAACATCTGAGACTGTTGAGTTTGATACACCAATAATCGAGACCTTCCCCGATGAGGCGATTCTTGTTGTCGCCTTGCTGCCATGGTATGCAGACATTGTGAAATTCATGTTGCTAAGAAAGTCCCACAAGGTTGGTCCAGACAGAGACTTGAGACTTTCCTCATGAAAGCCAAGTCTTACCGTTGGGAGGATCTAGTCCTTTATCATGAAGGAGCGGATTCCGTCTGGCATCAGTGTATTCCTCAGGAGGAATACCAGAGTGTCCTCATGTATTGTCATCGATTAGAAGCTGGAGGACACCAATCAGGGAAGAGGACAACACAAAAGGTGCTCCAATCCGGCCTTTGGTGTCCTGCGCTCGTTGTGTATGCTCACACACTTGTAAAGAGATGTAACTGCCAAAAAATGGGTACTTGTGGACATAGAGACATGATGCCGATGCAACCGATTCACTTCTGTGAAGTGTTTGATGCATGTGGCATCGACTTTGTGGGCACATTTCCTAAAAGTCAAGGGTTTGAGTATATCCTTTTAGCTATGGATTATGTGAGTCGTTGGGTAGAGGTTATTCCTGCCTGAGCCGCTGATGTGAACACAGTTTGCAAGTTCCTGAGAAAGCATATCATTACGCAGTTCGGGGTCCCATGTGTTCTGATATCAGACGGGGGTAGACACTTCATCAACGACAAGGTAAGAGCACTTGCTAACGTGTTCGGTATAGACCATCGGGTTGCTACTTCGTATAATCCTCACACGAATGGTCTAGCCGAGGTATCGAATCGGGAGATCAAGACAATCTTACAGAAGGTTGTTCGCCCAAACCGAAAGGATTGGTCGCAGCTTTTGGACTCAGTTCTTTGAGCATATAGAACATCCTTCAAAACTCTATTGGGTACATCTCCCTTTCGACTCGTTTATGACAAGTGATGACACGGATCTTGCGAGGGTCTAGAGTAATCCATACAAGGCGGGATCACAATGTCACTGAGGCGACCACTCACAAAACCCGGGTCAATCAACAATTAACTCACAATAAAGATCAAACAATGAAAAGCGATGCAGAGTTAAAATTTATTATAACTCTACAATGAATGTGTATAGTGTGCAAGCATGTAAAGATCGAACACAGGGAACAAACAGGAAAGATCAGGCAAAATCAATGCTCAAGAGTGACTGTGATGTATTAGTCTCTATTAGTGCTATTTTTTATGGGTTTTTAATTTTATATTTTTTATTTTAATTTTTTTTAATTTTATATTTTGTTTTTAAATTTTTTGACTTTGTATTTTTTATCTTTTATATATTTTTTACCTCGTTTTCTTTTGAATTATAAAATAAAGTATATGTACAATAAAGAAAAAAAGGTAATGTATTTATAAAAATATGTAAAAATAAGCAAAATACAGGAAATAAAATATTTTTATGCTTTTTATATTTTTCTAAAGGTTTTATTATTTTCTATATTTTTCCTTATTTCTTTGGTATTTTTAAAGTAAAAAATACTTAAAATAGGGAATAAAATAAATGCTTGAAATTAAAATAGAGATGAAAATTATCAAATAGGAACCAAAATTCTCCAAATTAATTTTAAAATAAAGAGAACAAATTAGAGAAAATTAGGAAACAGGAACTATATTTTTCTGATTTTTTTCTATTTTTTAATATTTTTATAGAGATTTTTTGGGTTTTGTAATTTTTAGGAGATTTGTTATATTTTTAGTGATTTTTGGTTTGAATATAAAACACACAAAAATATACAAAATATATATTTTGGTAATTTTTCAATAAGTTTTTATAGTTTTTATGAATTTTTAATGCAAATAGGGATGAAAATACATGTCTTTGAATTTTTATAAATATTAGAATGCAATGAATATGTAAAATAAAATTATGGCGTGATAGAGAAACAAAATAGGAAGCTAAGGTAATTTTTTGGAATTTTTTAGGAATTTATAGATGCATGAAATAAATGCTAAAAACAAAAATGAAAATTCACATTGGTAGGGGTATATTTGCAAATATCCATAACTACAAGGACCAATGTGCAATTTTTCTAGAAAAATATAACTAATTAAAAATATTTCAGGACCAATCATAAATAATCGAAAACCTAGGGCTATATCTGTAATTTGCCAAAGTCACTTACACAGGGCATGTGATCTGGCAGGGTCCTGATAGCAAATAACAAGAACCTGGGGGCAATTTTGCAATTTTACAAAAAACATTACAACTAAATCTGAATGTTTCTGAGCCTAATCGAAATAACATGAATAGAGAGGGCCCCCTTGTAAAATTCCCCCACCCACGTGCGCAAGTTACGTGAGGTGACGTGGACAGGGGCCTACTTGCAAATCAGGAAAGTTCAGGGTTGTTTTTGCAAATGTTGCAAAAATTAACTAACTATCAGTGAAAGTTTCCGTGCTTAATATTAAATACAAAAAAGGGCATGTGGTGAATATGCAAAATACCCAGGCTAGGCGCATCCAACGGCTAAGCTGCATTCACTTGCCACGCATCGATCAATGGAAGGGCAATACCCCTTCGCAGATGGATGGCCAGGATTAGATCTTGGCCCTTGGATCGTGCATCTACTGACGGGCGAGATCGAATGGCTGCGGAGGCCCCTGGAGAACAGGCCTAATCGGACGGCTGGAAGACGATCGCGAAGAACAGGGAAGCAGGCCGGCGGAGATGAACTTCTCCGACCTCTCTCACTCTCTCTCCTCCGACGGCGGTTGAAGCTAAAACGTGGCTGAGGCAACTCCTGCAGGTCTGCTCTGTGTGCTGGACTCTCAAAAGGTTGACGGCAGCCACCGGAGGTGGCTAGGGAAGGCGGAGGAGCGGAGTGTCTCCAGGTATCTCCGGTAGATGTCCAAGGGCGTACTAGGTACTCGTTGTCCTCCCTATTACCTGCAAAAATGGTTAAACTTTCGAGGGAAAAATGCCTCAATGGTTGGCTGAGTGAATGGGGCAGAGATGGTGTATATGAGAACTTGCCGGAGCGCAGCTCTGACGAGGTGGTTGCGAGGTGAATTGACGGGCGAAATGCGAAACGGCGGATGGGAATCTACTCCTACGACTACGGCAAATAAAAAAATGCAAAGAAAATAAAGAAAAGATGGAACCTCGAAGGCGAATATCACCTGAGGTGAAACCTCAACGTCGGTGGCTGGCAGAGGTAGGTGGAGCCGCCTCGTCGCTTCCTCGATCCACCTAACAGCCTACAGAAGGAGCTATCACCTCCTTCTTGTGATAGAGCACGAAAGGCAGAGAGAAACGAGTCCAAGAAAGGTTCAAACTTGAAAGAGAAGGTGTAGGTAGTATTTGAATGGGTTGACGGAGTGGGTGAGAAGACCGGAGGAGATCAGGAGCCTCAGCGATCCAATGCCCGATGTTACGTTTGGGCGTGAATCATCACAAAACGAGGAAGAAAAGTCAAAAAAACCTTGTCACGAAATGGTGAAGATGGAGGCTCAAAAAATCAGAGAAGTCAGGTCAAAACCCATCCTGACACAAAGCCAGACCTCGATCAGAGAGTTGACCGAGGTCAACCAGGGAAAGAACCTGGTTGGTCCACGTGGACCAACAAGAAAATTTCTTGGAAAAAAGAATTATAAATTTATTTTAAAAATAGAAAATGATTTAATTATTTTTAGGTTATTAAATAAAAAATGTTTATTATTTTATAAATTATTCTATTATGATTTTTATTTATTTTTTAGAGGTATAAAATTACAAGTTCCCTTTTAAGGGATGTATAGGTATATGTATCTATATATTTTATTGTTTTGTTTTTATGTTGTATATTTAATTTAATTATTTTTGTTTATTATTTTATAAATTTATCAATCATTTTTATGAACTTAAATATATTTTAATTTTATTTTTCTGAAGTATTTTGTACAATTAAATAAATAGGAGTATTAAGTATATAGGTTTATTTACAGGTATTATACCTATGCCTTGTGTACAAGTATTTTATTTTTGTATTTTATTCAGGTTTTTATTCATTTTTTAATATATACATATATTATAAATAATATTTACAAAATTATAAAAATATATAATTATAAAAATAACGAATAATAATTAAAACAAATATTTTAATCGGTACAAATATACAATAGGGCTCCAACACCTAACTTTCAAGCCGTAGCTCCGAAAAATATGTAACCACCTTCATTAAATATCTTATTATAAATTATATACAATTAAAGTGATTTTGATACATTTCGAGTTTTTATTTGCGAGATACAGGTTTGGGAAGTTAGGATTCTGGAATCTTCTTCAGATCATAACTTTTTATCTGTATATTATTTTTGTATGAAATCAATTTTGTATTTTTCTATATTTAATAATCTACAACTTTCATGTACAAAGTTTCTTTATTTGATGTAAAAAAGTGGAAACAAAAATAGGTACCAAAAATGAATAAAGAATGAATTAAATAAAAAGGGTTTTTATTGGTTTCTGGCCTTATCTCCCCCTACTTTACTCCTTGTCGACCTATTCATCTATATGCCTAGGTCTCGGGGTTTCGGGTCATAAAATATTTACAATATTTTATTCTTTTTCTTTTCTTTTCTTTATTCTATAATTTTGGCATTAAAACCATATTTTACACAGTATTTACACATACATGCACGAATGCTAAAATACATGAATTAAGGGTATTTACATGTATTTACTATGGTTTTTGAGGCCAAAATGATAAAATAAAGATGATGAAATTGAGGTTCATCATCCCCTATACTTGCCTTTGCTAGTCCCCAGCAAACACTTATGCAATAAGTACAGAAAAAGAAAAACAAAGAAAAGAAAAAGAAGAAATGTGGATTAAGTTTAACTATCAAACTTGTCTTCACAAAATCAAAGTTTGGAGCTTAAGTTGGACCTTTGGAATTTTAGTGCGGGCGGAACCTTAATGGGAATTAGATTTGAAATCCAACTGCCTTCGAGAATCCCAAAACTCTGCTCAAGTCTTCTCAATAGCCAGGTCAGAAATATTTCAACTCATACGCAAACTCTTACGATTATGAATCTGACTCATACAGTGTAAGTTATAGTGGCTCTCCCCAACTGAAATGACAAAGAGACCGACTTCTCCAGCATGACAACCCAATGATTCCCCAATCCAATAACTCCTTCCTCGAGGAGTGGGGTATTCCCTTTTAAGTTCAAGTGGCAACCAGCTCAAGAGGAGGGGGTAAAGAGAAGAATGGACGTTAGACAGTGTAGCTACCTATCCTAGGATGCAAGACTGGTGTAGTCAAGTCATCCAACTACAGGCTCACATGATTTGACTTTGATGCTCAAGCTTGCTTATTTTCTATACAACATATGTACACTCCGGCATGCATTTTATTTTTGTACAGGCCTGCCCACTTTTTTGGATTTTTTTCTTTTTTCCTTTTTCATTTTTTTTGAAATATTATTTACAGTAGCATTTACATAAGAAGTTTTTCCTCTTGAGCCAGTAGACTATCCCTCTTTTGAAGCTTTATCGCTACCCACACTCTCTTGTCTTTAAAATTCCTCATCACTAGAGGGGTTGGGGTGCACTTCCCTCCCTAAAGGAGGACAAATGTTTCCACTTGTGTGTCTCATACCGGCAAATCCAATCCCCACACCACTCCAACTGAGTTGAGCCATGTGAAAGGTGTAGGTGTCCAAGTTAGGTCATTATCAACAAGAGTCGTGCGTTGGCTCCAAAATACTCTACTTAGGTAGTCAAGAATCCATTGAACCAAGTCTTGTGATCCTGAAAGAATTAAGTCAACTAGACCTGAAGTACCTCAATTCCAGATCCTATGAGGTTCCTGTTATTAGGTAGATTTTAAGGTCCAACCAAGCTCCAATCTTCGGATTTTACTTAGAATTGTTAAACTATCAAATTCAATCTGAAAAATTCTAATGCTATGCAAATGCTTTGTAGAATGCATAAAATAATTTTGTGATGCAATTTTCAAAGATTTTGAAATTTTTATGGATTTTTGAAAAGATGATGCATATGCAATTTTTTTTGTATTTTTCAAAATGATTTTTCAAATGTTTTTGATATTTTAATTTGCAAATGTTTTTGGAATTTTTGAAAATAAAAGGTTTTGGCTAAAAACTAGGTACAAATATTTACCTAGGGATGCATCTTATATTTATAAGAAGCAGATTTTAAGAATTTCTAGGGGTAAATGGTCAATTTTATAAATATATATGGATTTGGTGTGATGTATGTATCCCTAAAACTTATTTGAAAAGGTTTTTCAAATAATTTTGAAAACTATAGTCCAAAATAATTTTTACAAACAATTTTATGAACATGTACACACATTTGAAAATCATTTTGCAAAGGTTTTTCAAACAATATATAGATTTTTCAAAATATTTTTGCAACATTTTCAAATCATTTGCAAATAGTTTTTCAAACATTTTATTTCACACAAAGAAAAGAAATTTTACAAACAAAATATTTTACAAAGGTTGAAAACGTGTAACAAAATGTTTTCCAAATAGCTTTCAAAAGATTTTTCACAAATATCTTCAAACTATTTTTCAAATATTTTGCAAAAAATATTTTCACCTGATTTATTAATCAGTAAATATAAAAAGAATTTGAGGAATAATCAACATCTTTTTATTAAGGTTTTATATTAATTTTTAAGTATAATTAGCCATAATTATTAAGAAAAATATGAAAGTACGAGTTATGGCTAAAGTATATACGGAGTAGATACGACCCCCCCTATACTTAGCTTGAGCTATGTCCTCATAGGTCAGAGAGAAAAATAGAAGACATAACTCGTATTGAGTATAGAAAAGTCTAAAGAATAAATGAATAAGGGATAAATGAATAAATGAGATGTTGACCGTCCTCCCTATACTTAGCAGACTGTACACAAGGCAGGGAGGGTCAAGGGTGGGAATGAACGTATCGAAGGTGCATGCCCCCTATACTTAAGACAAAGTACGTCCTAAGTATAGAAGACTATTATAAAGGGACGACACTTGTCGGAAGGATAGAGAAGAAGATAAGGAAAAGAAGAAAAGAAGAAAAGAGAATAAATAGATCGCAGCTCAGTCTGTCTCCCCAAATACTTAAGGTAAAATACCCTGAGTATATACAAGAAGAAGAGACAGAAGAGGGATCATAGAATAGAACGACTCAATGTGTGCACCCCCCCATACTTAGGACAAGGTGTATCCTAAGTATAGCAAAATCATAAGATGACGACGGGGTGCAAACATAAAGAATGAATGAATGATATGGACATATGGATCTATACAGTGGGAGATGGAAGTGATAACCGTATATGAGATGCAGGTGATGTGAGTCAAAGAGCACATCTCATACCAGATGAATAGGGGCAATGTCAACGGTCGACGGATCGTGATCTAGATATAGTTTCAGGCCCTTACCATTAACTCGAAAGGTAGAGGAAGATGATAACTCAGATATATCAATAATGTAATTGTCATGTACCTTTCTGACCACATAAGGACCTTTCCATTTACTCCGTAATTTCCATGTAAATAATTTCAGCCTAGAATCAAATAACCATACACACTGATCTGGCTCAAACTGTTTATGGATGATATGAGAATTGTGTTATATCTTCACTTTTTCGTGGTACTGTAGGCTACTCAAAAAGGCTGTATCTCTCAGTTCCTCAAGGGCTGCCAACTCTGCTTTCCTCTGTTCTCCTATACTCTCGGGATCCAATAATAACTCTGCAACTTTCCATAATGACTTGTGCTTGATTTCCAATGGTAAGTGGAACGGCTTGCCATAGACGCGACGAAAGGGAGATGTCCCTAATGGTGTCTTGAAGGAAGTCCGATAAGCCCACAATACCGAGTCCAAAAGCTGTGACTAATCCTTTCAGTCTGGGCAGACTACCATCTATAAAATAGTCTTGATCTCCTTGTTCGATACTTCAGCAAGACCATTAGTCCGAGGGTGATATGGAGTGGTAACATGATGGTCAATGCTGAACTCATCCGCAAGGGCCCTTACCTTGTCATTGATAAAGTGAGTCCCCCCATCTGAAATCAAAACTCTAGGTACCCCGAATCGTGAAATGATATTTTTCCTCAAAAATCGGCACACGGTCTTAGCATCCGTGGTTCGGACGGGGATGACCTCAATCCAACGACTCACATAATCCACAATAAGCAGAATGTACTCAAATCCCTGACTCTTAAGAAGTGGGTCCATAAAAGCAATGCCCCATACATCAAAAACCTCACAAAAGTGAATGGGTTGCATGGGCATCATATCTCTATGTCCACAAGTACCCATATTCTGACAATCAGTACACCTCTTCACGAATTCGTCGGAATCCTTGAAGAGAGTAGGCCACCAAAGTTCAGATTGGAGCACCTTTTGCGATGTATGTCTCCCAGAATGATGTCCTCCTGCCTCAAGCTTATGGCAGTAGGTGAGGACTCTATGCTGCTCTTCTTGAGGAATACACCTCCTCCATATACTATCCCCTCATTCTTGTTAAAGGATGGGATCCTCCCAATGGTCTGACTTGGACTTCGCAAGGAAGGTCTCAAGTCGCTGCCTGGGCCAACCTTATGGAACCGTCTTGACGACAAGATAGTTCACAATGTCGGCATACCATGGGAGCGAGGCAATAACAAGAATCACCTCATCTGGAAATGTCTCAGTAATAGGTGCAATGGGCTCGGATTCATCAAGGTTCTCTAATCGGGAGGGGTGATCCGCCACCACATTCTTAACTCCATGTTTATCCTTAATCTCAATATCAAACTCCTGGAGCAGAAGGATCCATCTGGTAAGTTGAGCTTTGGCATCCTTCTTTGCCATGAGGTATCGGATGGCGGTGTGGTCTGTAAAGATAGTCATTTTTGATCCCTGAATATATGATTTGTATTTATCTAAAATAAAGACTACAGCTAGCATCTCCTTCTCAGTCACAGCGTAATTCCGTTGAGCGGCATCCAACGTCCGGCTACTGTAGTGAATGACATACGACAATCCATCCCTCCTCTGTCCAAGCACATCCCCTAAGGCAAAATCAGAAGCATCCATTATGATCTCGAATGGGAGAGACCAATCGGGTGGCTGATGGACAGGAGCCTCAACAACTAGAATTTTGAGAGCCTCGAATGATGCAAGACACTTACCATCTACAATGAACTCGGTGTCCTTTGTCAGCAAATCAGTGAGTGGTCGGGCAATACGACTGAAGTCATGAATGAACCATCGGTAGAAACCGACATGCCCCAGAAAAACCGTAATTATCGTAGATTGGACGATGGATTGAGCTTTCTGATGATATCTACCTTGGCCGGATCAACCTCCATGCCCCTATTGGAGATGATATGACCCAGGACCGTCCCTTGAGTCACCATGAAGTGACTCTTCTCCCAAGATAAGATAAGATTGACCTCAATGCAACGCTGAAGTACACGGTCTAAGCAGTCAAGACTAGCATCAAACCCATCGCCATGGATCGAGAAATCATCCATGAAGACCTCTAAACAGTCACCCACCATGTCCCAGAAGATGGACAACATGCACCTTTGGAATGTCTCGGGGCGTTACACAAACCAAAAGGCATCCGTCTAAAAGCATATGTCTCAAATGGACAAGTGAATATCATTTTGTCCTGGTCTTCAGGCGCAATGGCCACTTGATTATAGCCGGAGTACCCGTCAAAAAAATAGTAGTCACTCTTCCCAGCTAGCCTCTCGATAATTTGATCAATAAATGGTAGTGGGAAATGATCCTTCTTGGTGGCCTGATTCAATCGTCTGTAGTCCACACAGACCCTCCAAGAAGTGGGTACCCAGATAGCTATCTCCTCTCCAGACTCACTCACAACTGTAGTGATACACATATTCTTGGGTACTACATGTAATGGACTAACCCACTTGGAGTCAGAGATGGGGTAGATAAAATCGACGCTCCACCATTTTGATATTTCCTTCATGACCACATCTCGAAGGTTCGGGTTCAGCCGTCACTGGAACTCTCGCGAGGGCTTGGCATCCTCTTCAAGGTAGATATGGTGGGAGCACAGAGCCATACTAATCCCCTGGAGATCAGCTATACTCTATCCTATTGCCTTGCGATTTCTTTCAAGAACCTCCATCAAAGAAGATTCTTTCTCTCCAATCAAATCTGCTGAGATAATGATTGGGTGCATATCTGGCTCACCTGCAAGGAATCTATACTTCAGTGATTGCGACAAGGGCTTCAATTCTGGGAAACTGGGAGATGGAAAATCTGGCTTTTGATATGTCTGAGTGAAGGCTACCAGGTCTGCATGTGAGAACTCTCGCTGATCATGAAAATCTAACAAAGGGAACCCTGTTGGAATATATGTAAACTGTGATGGCTCGCACTCCATCCTAACTGTCGGCTTAGAAGGAATCAGACATGGCAAATACTCATCAAAGTCATCCCAATCAATGTTTGAATCCGAGGGATCTGAATCAGAAGAATATGAGTGAAACTCTGCTTCACCACTCAGCCTGCAACTGTAGGCCTCTAATGTGTCCTCTGCCAGGGGTGTGCTCTCCAAACTCTCGACTGCCATAAGTTGTGAGTACGCTGAATCTGTTGGCAAGGCGAGGGCTCGTGCTTCTGGATCTGCCCAAATTGCTTCATTGTCAGTCATCACAAAGTCACACTCCTGGTGGACGTCTCGCTCAGCCTCTGTCACCTGCTCGATGTCACTGAACTGCTTTGAGCAGGCTGAATCTTGCACTCTGGTCTTGTCGATCGTCTCTATTTGTATACTTTCTCCCTCTACGCGAAAGTACACCTTCCCACTATCATAGTCGGATACCGCCTTGACAGTGGCCAAGAATGGGCATCCAAGTATGATGGGGGTATTTGTCACCTACTCAGGGATCTCCATGTACAGTACAACAAAATCCATGGGGAATTTCAGGCCTTGAATGGTAACGATCACGTCTCTCAACAACCCCTTCGGCCTCTTAATAGACATATCAGCAAACTGAAGGACTGTCCTACTCTGATGGAGAGGGCCAAACTCGAATCGGTCAAGTAAGGCTGCTGGAAGGAGTTGATTGAAGAGCCACTGTCTAATAGAGTACAATCGAACTGTTGCTCTTGAATCTTGCATCTGACATAGGGGGCTCCAATATTAGGTCTCTTGGCTGGCAATCGGTTTTGAATGGCAAAGCATGTGGCACGGGTGAGCACATGGATCTCTCCTCTGCGGTTCCTCTTCTTCCTGTGTATGGTGGTCTTCTCTCTCAAGTTCTTCTGGAAGAGGGGGATGTGCTCTAATGCCTCCTGTAGAGTCAGCTGAATCTGAAATCTATCAATCATCTGCTGGTTGAACTCTAACTGATGTGTCTTTTTTGGATTTTCTTTTTTATTCCCCTTCACCAAGCGGAGTGCTTAAGGGAAGGGGATGGCTGGGCCCTCCTTAGATGGAGGGTTAGGAAGAGGTTCCTATGCCTGTGAGGGAATGGAATCCATACCAAGATCATCATGCAACACATATGGACTCGGAGTAGAGGAAGAAACCTTTCCTTTATTCATATTTTTGGTCTTTTTCTTGTTACTACAGTCTTGAGACACAAAGGGTGGCAAACAACAGATGGAAGCACAACTGGAGTAGAAGTGGTGGCATCAGTACCACCCATAGCATCTGTCTTTGCGACATCAACACCGCACTCTAGCTCAGCATCAAGTGAAATGGTGGCATCAGCACCACGCCTGGAGTCACGATGGCCTCAGTACCATCAACTGGATCTATATCCTTGGTGGCATCAGCACCACCATCATCAACATCATCAGCGGCATCAACACCGCTATTCTCCTCATTTTGCACTCATGGTTCCTCGTGTGGTTGTCGCTCAGACGAGGCGTCGCCAGCTGGCATCCTATCGCTCCTAGTTGTCACGAAATCAGCATCAAACATAGAACACATGTCATTCAAAGAGTCACTAGGAGTGGTATCCTCTGTAGACTGTACCTGCTCAGATTTCCTCTTCAAACTGTTCGGGTTGGGTTCGATCTGATCTGGTATGGCGGCTTTGCCCTTGATAATCTCCCTCATCTCCTGCCGGAACTCATCAATTTCTCACTTGAAAGATGCCTACTGTTCGGAGAGTAAGCAGGTGAGGTTGTCAAGAGCTGGGATCTCGAAGGCAGGTTCCAAAGAATCGGAAGTGCTCCCTTGCTGGAAATGAGGCTGCTGTTGTTGTGAATAGTGAGGGGGAGGCTGGGAGTATGGTTGGTGAGGCTGCTGACGCTGCCTCCACTACTGTCCCTGGTAAGAGGGATGAGGACCCTACTGGTACTACTGGTGGGAGTGATGGGGCTGCTGCTGCTACTGGCCGTTTTGATTGCCCTGAGAGGGAGACTGCTATTGGGATGAGGTGCCTCCGGTGGTCCAACAGAATCCGGGGTGATCACGACGAATCCTGGCTTGATGCGGGTACCGATCGTACCATATCCCATTGACTTCCATCATTAGCTCCTGTTCGAAGGGTGGTGGAGGAAGAACTGCCAGTGGCTGATCCGACTGGTAGACCACCATCTGAGTGTCCCTGAGATAGAGGCAGCGATGGGTAGTGCTGTAGCTGTTGGACTAGCTCTGCCTGGATATGGTGAACCTAGTGGTATACGGCAGAGGACTGGGTGGAGCTGCCACCGCTGGGATCAACACGTAACCTGCGAGGCTTCTATGTGGACATCTGTGCTTCTTGAATGCACATGATCTGGGTCTTCAGGTCACTCATTGTCTTTGTCAACCGGTCCATCTGTGCAAGCCTTTGGCTCTGCTTCTTCTCAATGATCTCGATGCGGTCCAACTTCTCGCTAATGATCCCCATGTCGATAGTGGTGGATTCAGCCTGAGTTGCTTCTGTTGACGAAGTGTCAGAGCCGGCATCGATTCGTGCAATTCTATGGTATGAAACTGCATGTTGGGGGGCCTTTGGCTGTGTGTAGGCCCGGGCTTGGGACATCACTATCGAGTTCTCTGTCATCTCCTAATAGATGGCCCAGACCTGGTTTTCAACCTTGGAAAAGTCGGACCCACCACAAGAGGTATTTACAAGCCCCTGCAGCTTCGATTTCAGCCCACAAAAGAAACTCTGAACCAGGTTGGGCTTTGATATCTCGTGATGTGGACACCAATTAACGAGCTCTCGAAATCGATCCCAAGCCTCATGGAACTGCTCATTCGGGATCATAGTGAAGTTACTGATCATAGATTGCGCTGCGTTGGTCCGGCCGAGTGGATAGTACTTGTTCAAGTACTCGATCCGGAGCTTCTCCCAAGATGTGACGTACCTTCCTAGATGCTTCAGGCAATAGGCTGCTCTGTCAACCAATGAGAATGGGAAGGCAATCATTTTTATCATGTCCTTGTCCACCAGTCTGTCGTGGACAGTGCTACAAATCATCTCGAACTCCTGTAGATGGAGATGAGGCTCCTCGGTGGCCAGCCCATGAAACTTGGGCAAAAACTGGATGGTCTGGGGATGAAGCTCAAAGTTCCCATCAATAGGAGGAAGCTGGATCCATCGGTGAGTGAGAGTTGTACCAGGGTTGTGTAATTGTGTCATGGTCCTCGGTGGTGGACCCTCCTGGTGAGGTTCTCCTTCTGCTCCACCTCCTGCTTGTGGTATCTCTCCACCGCCCTCGGGTCTGTCTCCTCTGTCCTCTCGCATTTGTGCCAGCTCTCTCATGATGTCACCCATGAAGGATCCCTGATCTTTGATCTATCTCTGCATTGTCTCTAGGGAGGCTAACAATGAATTGTTGATGGCAGTCTGATCATACACATACGAAGGTTGTCCCTGCTCATCTGGGTGTCCCTTACTGCTGGCCATATCGTGGGTCTCTGAAAAGTCAAAAGTACCCATCTCAGGTGTCGTCAAATGTACAGGAATCTATGTTGCACTAGGCTCTGACATCACAGGACTGACAGAAGAAGAAGGGTGGCCAAGGGGGAACAGGGTGGGCGTGAACTCAGGCTCGGAGAGTGGGTCTAAACTCCCTGACGCTGACCTAGATGAATAGGGAGGAGTGCTCGATAGCGGTGCCACCAGATGTGGCCTAAGGGATCTCCTTCCTATCATCATGATCTGGAAATAAGGGCGGATGAGATCTGGAATGCAAACAAGATGAGAAATCAAACCCCCGATTGACCTACGCAACGCCTGAGCTGATGACCGTAAAGGCTCAGTCTATTATCTTTTCAATTTTATTTAGGTGATCAATCAATTCATCAGAGCGATTAAGTGAGATGGTAGGAAACCGATGCTCCTAGGATACTATCCCAATCTAAGGCTAGATCTTTCCCAGCCAGTATGAATTACGGATCGTTTACCGGCTACCAGATCAATTCACTCTGTTAAGGACATCACGGTCCGCTTTATCGATTATCGGAGAGATCCTCACTGGAGAACGACTAACCCTAGAGCAGTAGTCTGAGAGGAGTTCAGGTTTGGCTATATCCTAGTTTGTTGGTTACTCTCTCACTACAGATAAATCAACCAATGAGGGGGTTACTCTCCCCAAGATAAAAAATTTAAGTGAGGTGAGTTTTAAGGTCAAGTTTGCATTAGCACTCCCAATTTTATTTGATTATCTCTTTTTAGTATTTTTCTGAATAAAAGCAACACCTAACAAATTTTCCGATTTCCTTGGTTATTTGAGTCCAATAAAACGGGGAGGAAGTCGGAAAAGTCGATGCATGATCAAACACAATGATGCATGCAGAGTTAGAAAAGCATACCTTGCTCCAGCACTCTACATGCAGGGTGATCCTCGCATAAATTTAAAGGCTAGAATTAAACTACCTATATGATGCACGAGGAAACCGTCCCTAAATGAGAAACTTCTATTGATCGTGAAGAACAAATATTTTGAATGAATTATTAGCTAAGTCCAATTACGATCTATGGGTGTAGGAAAGCTATTAGGTGTGGGGCCTTAGCTAATTACGTCACAATCAACAAAACTCCTAAATCTAGAGGCTAAATCAGCGTGAATCAAAGAGATAGAAAAAATCGAGAAAACGGTAAAAAATCATGCAAAACTGACGAGGCCCCCAAGGGAACTATCCCTCGGGCAATAGACCTCATGAAGTATCGAAGTGTCCAAGTCCAAGTTATTACAAATAATAGAGTCACTCTCTCTCACTTCAAATTACACAAATAATTGCAATAAAATAAATAGAGCTAAATCTACAAAAATCTCTAAGTGTCCTTGGTGCAAGGGTAGCAAGCCGAAGACGGCTTCACGTGGGTGCGTAAGCGCCTAGAGTAGAGCGCCTCCCTCGATCCGTGGTACCTTGCACAAAGTCAACAAAGAGAAGAGGTTAGATAGCTTAACAAGATATAATCAAGAAATGAGAGAATGAATGAGACAAAAAATATAGACAAGTAATCACAATCAATCACAGAGAAATCCGATCTATACGTTGTTGTTCCCCGACAACAGAGCCATTTGATGACACGGATCATGCGAGGATCTAGAGTAATCCACACAAGGCGGGATCACAATGTCGCTGAGGTGACCACTCACGAAACCCGAGTCAATCAACAATTAACCCACAACAAAGATCAAACAATGAAAAGTGATGTGGAGTTAAAATATATTATAACTCTACAATGTATGTGTATAGTATGCAAGCATGTAGAGATCGAACACAAGGAACAAGCAGGATAGATCAGGCAAAATCAATGCTCAAGACTGATTGTGATGTATTAGTCTATATAAGTGTTATTTTTTGTGGATTTTTAATTTTATTTTTTTAATTTTATTTTTTTAATTTTATTTTTTTAATTTTATTTTTATATTTTGATTTTTAATTTTCTGATTTTGTTCATATATATATATATATATCTTTTTCTTTTGAATTATAAAATAAAGTATATGTACAATAAAGAAAAAAAGTAATGTATTTCTAAAAATATGTAAAAATAAGTAAAATTCGAGAAATAAAATATTTATATGCTTTTTATATTTTTCTAATGTTTTGTAATTTTTCTATATTTTTCTTAATTTTTTTAATATTTTGAAAGTAAAAAATGCTTAAAATAGGGAATGAAATAAATGCCTTAAATTAAAATGGAGATGAAAATATCAAATAGGAATCAAAATTGTCCAAATTAATGTTAAAATAAAGAGAACAAAATAAAGAAAATTATGAAATAGAAATTATATTTATATGATTTTTTCTGAATTTTTAATATTTTATAGAGATTTTTGGGGTTTTGTAATTTTTAGGAGTTTTCTTTTAAATTTTTTAGTGATTTTTGGCTTGAATATAAAACACACGAAATACATAAAATATATTTTTTGGGAATTTTTCAAGAATTTTTTATAATTTTATGAATTTTTTAATGCAAACAGGGATGAAAATGCACGTTTTTGAATTTTTCATAAATACTAAAATGCAACAAATATGCAAAATAAAATTATGGTGTGATAAAGCAACAAAACAGGAAGCTAAGGTAATTTTTTGGAACTTTTTAGGAATTTACAGATGCATGCAATAAATGCTAGAAACAAAAAGAAAATTCAAACTAGCAGGGGTA
Organism: Ottelia alismoides; assembly: GCA_037367405.1. NCBI lineage: Eukaryota > Viridiplantae > Streptophyta > Magnoliopsida > Alismatales > Hydrocharitaceae > Ottelia > Ottelia alismoides. The sequence goes on along the minus strand of JAZKJV010011103.1, from coordinate 688,708 downwards.
TATTGGCAAATATCCAGAACTACAAGGGCTAAAGTGCAATTTATCCAGAAAATATAACTAATTAAAAATATTTCAGGACCAATCATAAATAATAAAAAAACTCAGGACCATATCTGCAATTTGCCAAAGTCACGTGCACAGGGCATGTAACCTAGTAGGGACCTGATAGCAAATAACAAAAACTTGAGGGCTATTTTGCAATTTTACCAAAAATATAGCAACTGAATATGAAAGTCTCTGGGCCTAATCAAAATAACATGAATAGCGAGGGCCCCCTCGTAAAATTCCCCTACCCCACGTGCGCAAGTCATGTGTGGTGATTTGGACATGGGCCTACTTGCAAATCTGGAAAGTTCAGGGTTGTTTTTGCAATTGTTACAAAATTAACTAACTACCAATGAAAGTTTCCATGTTGAATATTAAATACAAAAATGGGCTTGTGGTGAATATGCAAAATACCCAGGCTAGGCGCATCTAACGGCTGAGGTGCATTCACTTGCCACGCGTCGATCAACGGACGACGGTTACCCCTTCGTAGATGGATGACTAGGATTAGATCATGGCCCCTGGATCATGCGGCTGCTGATGGGCGAGATCGAACGGTTGCGGAGGCCCCTGGAGGAACATGCCTAATCGAACGGCTGGAAGACAATCGCGAAGAACAGGGAAGCAGGCTGGCGGAGATGAACTTCTCCGACCTCTCTCTCTCCTCCGATGGCAGTTGAAACTCAAACGTGGCTGAGGCGATTCCTACAGGTCTACTCTGTGTGCAAGAGGCTCAAAAGTGGCTAGGGAAGGCGGAGGAGCGGAGAGGCTCCAGGTGTCTCCGGCGGACGTCCAAAGGCGCACCAAGTGCTCGGTATGCTCCCGATTACCTGCAAAAATGGTTAAATCGTAGAGAGAAAAATGCCTCGACGGTTGGCGGAGCGAATGGGGCGGAGATGGCGTAGATGGGAACTGGCTGGAGCGCAGCTCCGGTGAGGTGGTTGCGAGGTGAATCGACGGGCGAAATGCGAAACGGCAGATGGGAATATACTCCTACGACTATAGCAAATAAAAAATGCAAAGAAAATAAAGAAAAGATGGAACCTCGAAGGCGAATATCACCTGAGGTGAAACCTTAATGACGGTGACCGGCGGAGATAGATGGATCCACCTCGTCGCTTCTCGATCCACCTAACAGCCTATAGAAGGAGCTGTCACCTCCTTCTTGCGATAGAGCATGAAAGGCAGAGAGAAACGGGTCCAAGAGGGGTTCAAACTCGAAAGAGAAGGTGGAGGTGGTATTTGAATGGGTTGACGGAGTGGGTGAGAAGATCAGAGGAGATCAGGAGCCTCAGTGATCCAATGCCCCATGTTACGTTTGGGCGTGAATCATCACAAAACGAGGAAGAAAAGTCAAAAAGACCTTGTCACGAAATGGTGAAAGATGGAGGCTCGAAAAATTAGAGAAGTCGGGTCAAAACCCGTTCTGACACAAAGCCAGACCTCGGTCAGAGAGTTGACCGAAGTCAACCAAGGAAAGAACCTGGTTGGTCCACATGGACCAACCAGAAAAATCCTTGGAAGAAAGATTTATAAATTTATTTTAAAATAGCAAATGATTTAATTATTTTTAAGTTATTAAATAAAAAATGTTTACTATTTTATAAATTATTTTATTATGATTTTTATTTATTTTTTAGAGGTATAAAATTACAAGTTCCCTTTTAAGGGCTATATAGGTATATGTATATATATTTTATTGTTTTATTTTTATTTTTTATATTTTATTTATTTATTTGTGTTTATTATTTTATAATTTATCAATAATTTTTATGAACTTAAATATATTTTTATTTTATTTTTCTGAAGAATTTTGTACAATTAAATAAATAGGTGTATTAAGTATATAGTTATATTTACAGGTATTATACCTATGCTTTGTGTACAAGTATTTTATTTTTGTGTTTTCTTTAGAATTTTATTCTTGTTTTAATATATACATATATTATAAAAAATATTTACAAAATCATAAAAATATATAATTATAAAAATAATGAATAATAAATAAAATGAATATTTTAATCGCTACAAATATACAATAGGAGTCAAAAACCTAACTTTCAAACCGTAACTCCGAAAAATATGAAACCACCTTCATTAAATAGCTTATTAAAAATTATATACAATTAAAATGATTTTAATACATTTCAATTTTTATTTGCGAGATACAGGTCTGGGAAGTTGGGATTCTGGAATTTTATTCAGATCATAACTTTTTATCTGTACATTATTTTTGTATGAAATCAATTTTATATTTTTCTATATTTAATTATCTACAACTTTCATGTACAAAGTTTCTTTATTTGAGGTATAAAAAGTGAACCAAAAATAGGTAACAAAAATGAATAAAGAATGAATGAAATAGAAAGGATTTTTATTGGTTTATGGCCCTTATTTCCCCTACTTTATTCCTTGCCAACCTATTCATCTAGATGCCTAGGTATCGAGGTTTCGTGTCATAAAATATGTACAATATTTTATTTGTTTTCTTTTCTTTTCTTTATTCTATAATTTTGGCATTAAAAACCATATTTTACACAGTATTTACACATACATGCATGAATGCGAAAATGCATGAATTAAGGGTATTTACATGGATTTACTAGGGTGTTTGAGGCCAAAATGATAGAATAAAGATGATGAAATTGAGGTTCATCAACAAGCCATGCCACTTACCTGTGGAAATCAAGCACAAATCCTTGGGGCAGTGAAAGAAGTGATTTTTGGCCTGGACGATTCGGGAGATCAGAGGCAACCCGAACTGGAAGCCCTGGAAGAGTTGAGAGACCAAGCCTTCACGAGTAGCCTTCATTACAAAGAGCGGATGAAAGAGTGGCATGATTCTCACATCAACCACAAGCATTTTGAGCGTGATCAGAAAGTTTGGCTATTTGATGCGGCATTGAAATTATTTGCAGGGAAACTTCAGAGTAAATGGAAAGGCCCTTACATTGTCAGAAAGGTGTACAACAACGATAGCATCGATATATCTGAATTGTCATCTGAATCCACCTTTCGGGTCAACGGTTAGTGGCTGAAACCCTTTCTCGATCATGAACCGCAAATCGTCGAGGTTGCCCCAATCTATTTTGTATGAGATGATCTCTTCATTCTTTTACTCTGCATGATATACCTGATTTGCAAAGATCTCTTTTATATATTTTCGATTTTATTATTTCTTCTTTTTGTTTGTCTTACACCCTTAGGTTGATCTAGAATTTTGCTATACTTAGGATGTGCTTTATCCTAAGTATAGGGGGATGTAGACAACACATGTTGTTCATTCGTCCTGTTCGATCACCATTGTTGTTGCTTATACTTAGGGTGTGCTTTACCCTAAGTATAGGTGGGTGATGTCGCTCATTTCCCTTTTGATTACCATCGTTTTTGTATCGTCTGCTCCCTCGCTTGTCCTTCACCTTTTGATTTTAGTCTTTATACTTAGGGATATTCCACCCAAAGTATTGGGGGGACAAGCCGAACCGTTGAGTTGTGTACATTCTCTTGACCTCGATCATCTTCAATTTTGAGTATGCTATTCTTAGGATTGCTTGATCATAAGTATAGAGGAGATGATCGACTTATATTCATTCATTCGTTATTCTTTGAGTCATTATACTATAGGATTCTTTTCACCGATCTGTTCTTAGCTCGAGTTATGTCTTCCTTTACCACTTCTTTGGTCACTATGAGGACATAGTTCATGCTAAGTATAGGGGGTGTCGTATATATATGCTATATATACTTTAGAAGCCATAACTCGTACTTTATTGTATTTTTAGTAATATGGCTCTCTAAAAGTATGGGTGTATATTTTGGGTTTCTTAAAGCCACAAGAAAATCGGAAATATGTTTCATAAAAAAATGGCTTAAAATTTGTATTAAAAAATGTTGTAAAATTCTTCGATTAAATCATTAAAAAATGGAAAAAAAATAATAAAATCCTTGTAAAATCTTGTATAAAAGCTGTATAACTTATATATAAAATTTGTATAAAATTCTTTGGAAAATATATAAAATTCATGTGGAATTTTTGTAAATCAAATTAATCTACTAACTTTTTTCAAAAAGACCCCTAAAATGGAAAAGTTTTAACATCCAATAAAAATTTACAAAAGTCTTTAAAAATCCGCTTTAAAACACTTAAGCCGAAAAATTTACCTCATAAAAAATTGTTGCATTCATTCGTATTTTTCACAACAAGTTTGATTCTTGAATTGAATGGATCTAAGTCCGAGAGACGGAGCTTGGTTTCGGCCTTAATCCACTTAATTCTAAAGAGACTTTATTAGGAACTAGAATTGAGACTCTTCAGCTCTTTTAGACTTAATTCTTTGGGTTCCATGAGACCATGTTCGGAATTCAACTTGAAAGTGCCTAAGTAGGACACCTGGTGATGAATCCACATTTCATCATCTTTATTCTATCATTTTGGCACCAAAAACCCTAGCAAATGCCTGTAAATACCTTTAATTTCATCATCTTAGCATTCATGCATGTGCATCATATTAGTGTATAAAATGTTGTAATTAAGGCTAAAATTATAGAATAAATAAAGAAAAGAAAAAGAATAAAATATTGTAAATATTTTATGACCCAAAACCCCGAGACCTAGGCATCTTGATGAATAGGTCGACAAGGAATAAAGTAGGGGGAGATATGGTCAGAAATACAGATAAAATACCTATACATTTTATTCATTCTTTATTCCTTTTGGGACCTAATTTTGGTTCCACTTTTTATACATCAAATAAAGAAACTTTGTACATGAAAGTTTAAGATAATTAAAAAAAGAAAAATACAAAATTGATTTCACAAAAAAATAATGTACAGATAAAAAGTTATGGTCTGAATAAGAATCCAGAATCCCAACTTCCCAGACCCGTATCTCACAACTGACAACTCCAAATGCAGCATACTCACTTTAGTTGTATATAGAATAAAATAATCTATCCAATGGTGGTGGTTTCGCATTTGGCGGGGCTACGGTTTGAAAGTTGAGTTTTGGACCCTCATTGTATACGTGTACATATTAAAATATTCAATTTATTCTTTATTCATTATTTTTGTATTTTTATATTTTTCTAATTATGTAAATATTACTTGTAATATACATGTGCATTAAAATTAGAATAAAAATGCAAAGAAAATACAAATAAAAATATTTGTATAAAGAACACATAGGTACACTGCCTATACCTATACCTATACAACATATACTTTCATTTTATTAAATATACAAAACATATCAGAAAAATTAAATAAAAATATACTTGTGTAGATAAAAGTGTTTTATAATTTTAGAAAATAATAAACAAAAATAATAAAATCAAAATATACAAAATAAAAAAAAAAGGATACGATATATAGATAATATATCTATATAGGGGTATAAAAGCAACTTGTAAAAATATATATCACAAAAATCGGAATTAAATACTTTATAAAATAATAAATATTTTTCATTAAATAACCTAAAATTAATTAAATCATCTATTATTTTTTATTTCAATTTATAAGAATTTCATTTCTTTTTTTGTCTTTTTGCGGATGACGTGGCCTAATCAGGCCCACGCCATCCGTTGACCGGGGGTCAACTCCTTGACCCCAGGTCTTAGCCTTCTAGACATGTGCGAGCACCCATCTTCTAGGGTTTTTCGCGGGCTGCCCTTGCATCCTCTGGGGTCGAGCCCTTCTGCAAAGCTGCGCCCCAACGAACCAGCTACCTCGCTGACTTTCTTCCTCGGGCAGAGGACCTCGATGCAGCCCGTTCTCCTTTGATCTTCGAGCCGTGTCCAGCACGTTCAAAACCGAAGCCACCTTCTTCCTTTTCTCTTTGGACCTGCCTTTTGGTATTGGTGGAGACTTCCGAGTGTTAGACTGGGATCCCCGGTGACAGGGGGTGATCCCAGCATCTCGTTGAGGTGCCAAGCATGCCTAGGCGTGCTCCCATCCATCTCCGGCGGCTGCGCCGCCATGAGGTCCAGTTCTCGTGGCTCCGGCCACTGAGGCCCTTTTTCGTTTGCTTTTCCTTATTCCCGTAGTTATAGAATCCCATTCCACCTTCTAGTTTTATTCAATCCTCGCCATTTACCTTCGGTCCACCCCTCGCGCCTACTCCGAGCTCCAGAGCTTCCTGGAGGTGACAGCTCCACCGCGAAGCCATCAGGCCATCAGCCAAGGCAGCCGAGGTCGGAGGCGCTTCCACCACCTCCCGCAAGTACGCCGGTCGAGGTATCTTCTTCCTCTGGCTCCGGCCATCGAGGACCCTCTCCCTTGCATTTCTTTGCATGTTTTGGTTCTTGTTAGTCTAAGGATTGAAAACAAACAAAAAAATCTAAGTTTCATCACCTGAGTCGCACAATCATTTCACCTCGCCGGAGCGCACCTCCGGCCAATCATCTCCACGTCGATCCACGCTCCTCCACGTCCATCCAAGGGTCCAGGCAGTTTTCCCTGGACCCCTTGACTTGTTTTGCAGGTCAATGAGCCCTTGAGAGCATCTGGAAGCGAGTTTTGAAGCTCGCCGGAGCCAACGAAGCCTCCCAGCTCCGCCAGCCACCAGCGAGCACCACGGCCACCGCCGTGGCTTTTTGACGACTCCAGACGATAGAGGAGGACCTGAGGAGGCCGCAGCCCGCTTTTGAAGCTCAATAGCCACCGGAGCTGGCCGGAGGAGCTTGAGGAACTCCGCCCAGCCGGAGCTCCGCCTTGTTCTTCCAGCCGCCTTCGCCACCGTCCGATCAGGGCGCCTTCTCCAGATCAAGCAGCAACCGTCAGATCTCCAAGCGCCTCGACCGTTGATCTTCTTTGGAGACCTGATCTCAGCCGCAGATCCACAAAGCGTCATCAGCCGTCCAGATTACGCCACGTGTCTAAGTGGCTTCTCCATCGCCGTTGGATCGCGCGCCGAGGGTATTTTGCATCTACACCATCGCGCCTTTTGTATTTAAGTTTTAGTTTTAAAACTTTCTTCTGTACTGTAAAGTTTTTGTAATATTTGCGAAAACACCCCCGTCGTTTACTTATTTGCGTATAGGCCCCTGCCACGTCACCTCACGTGACCAGTTCACGTGAGGTGTGGGCATTTTGCAAGGGTACCCTCGGTCTTTGTTGTATTTTGTTTTAGTACCAAAATTTTAACATCACGTGTTATATTTTTGGAAATATTACAAGTGAACCCCCAGGTTTTTGAAGATTACAGTTTAGTCCTCGCCAGGCGCGTGCAAGTCACACGCCCTGGTGGGAAAATTGCTAGGACACCCAGGCGGGTTTTGTAATTGAATTTTGGTGCTTTAAATAGAATATTCAGTTCAAATATTTGTGGAAATTTGCATGTGAGCCCCTGGATGTTTGAGAAATTGCATAAATACCCCTACTAGGCATGTTTATTGTTTGGATGCTTGTTGTAATTGTTTAAATCATCATTTTAACTCCAAAAATTCCACAAAATTAGGGTTAAGCTCCTGGACACTTGTTATTCCACGCTATAATTTTAGTTTTTGATTTTATTCTATTTTTATATTTATTAAAAATCAAAAACATGCTTTTTCTGTACTGTCTAGCTTAGAAAATACCAAAAAAATAGTAAAACACCTCTAAAAATTCCACAAAAATTCCCTAGTGTCTATCTTACTATGTTCTAGTGTCAGTCCAAAAATCACTAAAAATCTCAAAAGAAAAACACTAAAAATTTAAAAACACTCAAAAACTTCAAAAAAATATAGAAAATCCTAGAAAACTCCAAAAAATACAAACTCAGTTTCTGTTTGTTCCATATTTTATTCTCTTTATTTGAAAAATAGTGTGGACAAATTTTGTGGCTATTTTCTATTTTAATTCCAGTTTTATCCCCAGCCAGTAGCTTGCCCACTGTTTTGCCTTATTTCAGTCTTTAAAAATACCAAAAACACCTTGAAAAATCCCCAAAAATCACAAAAATAGTAAAAAATCCTAAAAATATCAAAAAGATTTTATTTCTGAATTCTTGGATATTTTTGCATATTTTTATACATATTTTGTCTTGTCTTTTATTACATTGTCTTTATTTTCCTATATTGAAAAAGAAATAAAAAAATATAAAATATAAATTAAAAAAAATTAAAAATTAAAAACCCACAAAAATTTCATTGTTTGCTTGCTTAGTGTAGACACATCACACACACACACTCACTTGAGCACAAATTTTTGATCTACCCTGTTTGCTCCCTGTGTTCGAACTCTCTGCATACTTGTCACTATACACCATTTGTGCAGAGTTAAAAATAAATTTTAACTCCACATTATTTCTAATTTATTGATCTTTAGTGTGGGTTAATTGTTGATTAAATTCAGATTTTGATTGGTCGACACTTCGACTGTTCTCCCGCCTTGTGTGGAACACAAGACCGATCTAATTTCGTGTTAATCAAATGGCACCGTTGCCAGGGAGCAACAACGCGTAGTTCGGGTTTTTGTTTTGTGTTGTGATCATTTATCTACCTTTGTGGCTTTTATTTCTGCTTGTTTTATTTTTCTTATTTTTGATATATCTTTTGAATTGTCTAACCACTATCCTTGTTTGGATTCCGTGCGAGGTTCGCGGATCGAGGGAGGAGCCCCTCTTGGAGCACCATGGCACCCGCGTGAAGCGGCTTTAGCTTTGCACGAAGAAGGACTTGGAGGATTTTGCAAGACAACTTCTTAGCATTTATTTTCTTGCATTGTATTTATTTTGTAATTCGTAGTGAGAGAAAGAGACCATTTATTGTAATAATACAGGTACCCTCGGACATTTGGATTCGTGCGAGCCTAATTTCCAAGTGATTGTTCACTTGGGGGCTCACCGTGCTTTTCGCGGCTTTTTCGTGTTTTCTAGCATTCTTTTTATTTTGTTTTGTCTTTCGAATTTATTTATTTTGTGCGATTGAGCCCCTAGTTCTAGGATTTCTTGCGATAGACTAAGGCCAAACACCTAATACTTTGCATGCACCTATAGTTTCGTTTGGACTTAGTCAAAATCTTAAACAGTTGATCATTAGCTTTCGATCCACGCGCCGCGAGCTCATTCCCACACAAGCGCTTTCTCCTAACTCAAATGTGTTGAGCAGAGGAGGGGTGAGCCTAGACCGGACATTAGGATTGAGGGTTGGTGGTCAGCTTGTGGTTCTTCACAATAATAGCAATTTCTGAAACTTAGGGCGATTTCATCGGCTTTTGCATTTGCATATAGATAGGTTTCAATTCTGTTGAGCATCCTTGCATGAAGAGTGTTGGAGGCAAGGTGAGCATTTACGCTTTAGCATCCATCATCGTTTTGATCGCTTGCATTGCTTTTTTGCCTCTCTACCTCTGATTTTGCCAACCTAGGATCTTAAAGGAATTGAATCCTCGTTAAGCGCGTGCATTTCTTATTAAAAATCCAAAAAAGTGATAACCAATAAAATTGGGGCTGCTAATTTTACTCGACCCTAAAATCAATCAAAAAGAAAATCTTGTATTTGGGCGAGTAATCCCCTCATTGTCTTCGCTTTTATTTGCCCGCGCACACCTTAAGGATTAGTGCCCAAATCCTATCAAGCCCCCTAAGTGTGTGTGAAATTCTTTGACTTCTCACCTAACTCTAAAACAGACAAGATTAAAAGACCGCATTTTACGGTCTCTACCGAGTTGAGTAGGTGAATTGAGGGTTTGTCTTGTTTCATTTTTGTCTGTGATTGTTTTTGTGTGTCCTAGATCCCCTCTGCGCATTTGCGCCTTTTTCTTCACTCTCTTGACTTGACCTTCGTGCTCCCCCGAATCACTTCCTTTTGTTTTCAAGATGGACCCGTGGAGTGCATTTTATCCGTACTTTGCGGACCCCTCGCTCGCTCCAGCCGGTCCACCTCCCTTTTATCAGGAGAATCCTCCTCTTACTTTTTCTGATTTTTGTACATACCCGCCTCAGCCACAGTATCATGACTCGGACTTCTACCCACATCCACCCCCGCCTGTGTGTTATCCACCTCCACCTTCACACCCACCCGAGTCTGACCTGATGGAGTCACCTCCCTCGATCTCTATGAGTGATATCTTGAATAGGATGACAAAGCGCATTGATTTGATGAATGATGATATTACTTTCTTGAGGAAGAATCAGATTAATGCTCCTTTCGTCGGGGATACTGCTTCACTTGTAGGAAATCATGGGAGCTTGCAATCGCCAAAAATACAAAAAAATGAGAAATTTTTAAAAGACCAAAGATTTCGGGAGACACTTGGTTGATCAAGATTTTGAGGAGAGAGTCCACTTGCCAGAACCCTGGACCACACATGCATTCACATCCAGTCCCACCTTTGACCCTGAGGATGCTGCTGTACAGACAGCTCTTGGCATGCCTCGTGTATACACTGATTCCGACTTCCTCCCTTGTATGGAGGACGTCCAAAAATTCAAAAAAATGCTATCTGAACCCGAAGTGGTGGCTACTATTAATGAGATTATCCGTGCCCCACTTCAGCAGGCCATGACCGATTTATCTGCTCCTTTTCCCAAGAAGAGAAAGCGGAGGAGCAGATCTGAGCGTCACATTTTGACCATGGCCACTACCCTTGCCATCACACACCGTCCCATTCCCAAGAAGAAGAACACAGCTACACCTTTCATCACTTGCACCATCTCTGACCATACTTGTGATCGCACTCTCCTGGACGGCGGTGCATCTATTAGCATATTACCCTTCTCGCTGGTATAGTCTCTTCACTTAGGGCCTCTCAAGAAGACCAGGAGATCGTTCAGTTTGCTGATGGATCTATCAAGAGGCCAAAGGGTTTCCTTGAAAACGTCATCATTTCTATTCAGGGCACGAGCCATCATGTTGACTTTGTCGTGTTGCCCATGGAGAACTCCACAGGGGAGCCATCTCCAACCATCCTGGGACGACCTTTCCTCGCTTCTGCGAGAGTCGTTATTTACTATGGATCAGGAGAGGTTCGCTTCCGTCCTGTTGACGAGAGCGAAATGACGATCACCGCACCCACAGATGACCAGAGACCTGCACCTGATGCACCTTCACCGATTATAGCTGACTCTGAGGTCTGTGACCGATCTGATGCTACTAGAGATACCTCCTTAGCGACCGTTGATGAGACCCGACGGATCCCCTGAAAGGGGAGGAAGTCGGAAAGCATGGACCTCACTAATCCTCCTCCTGGTGTGTGGTGATGTGTTGATGAGATCCAGAGTATTTATGTGATTGAACCATTTGAGCGGGGGGCAGATACTAAGATAATTGAGGATGTTTATGATGTTGCCCATTATTTTGAGAGAACTCAAAAGGAAACAAATGACCTAGGTAAGACTAGGCAGGACGGACCTGGCTTGACTACTTCCACTGATCAATCCGTTCCTGGCCCTTCACAAGTGAAGATGATTGAGGTCGGCTATGATGCTGCCATTTATTTTGATAAATTCAGACCTCTTGTTGAAGACAAGGATTCAGGTGGGAGTCTTGAGGACGATCTGAGTTCGTATACTTCCACTGATGATTTCGTTCCTTTTGACTTTGACCTGGACGAGCCCTCGCAGGACGACTCTGATTACACTTCTTCCGAGGATGATGAGTTTGTCCCATTCCACTTTGATATCTGCGAGACTTCCAAGTCCGGACCTAGTCGTACTTCTTCCACTCACCCGTCCGCGCCTTCACATCATAGGACCACCAAGGGAGAACCTAGCCATACTGCTTCCATCGATCGGTTCGTCCCTTTCCGTTTTGATTCCACTGAGGGCCTTCGCCGTGTCGACCCTGATCGGCCTCCGTCCACTATGGACCCCGATGTCGACATACATCATATCAGATCTATCCCTCAGCGGTCCCGCAAGAAGGTTTGCTTTCCACCTTCTGATGATCACCCATTTATGTTGTAGATTCTATCCCGTGACACTCTTCCCATCTCCCATTTTTGCTCGTCTACCCATTTCTCGTGTTTGCCTTGCTTAGGACGTACTTTGTCTTACGTATAGGAGGGGTAGATGAGTTGAGTGTTCATTCTCCGTTTCATGTCATCACTCTTGTTGTTGCCTATACTTAGGGCGTCCTTTACCCTAAATATAGGGGGAGCGATGTGTACATTCTCACGATCTCTCCTCCCATTGTCAGATATCTTTTCTTATTTTCTTATTTTCTTCTTTTCATTTTCGATCTTCTTTTTGTATCAAAAAGGTGTCAACCTTGTAGACAGTTTTTCCATACTTAGGTAGTACTTTGTCCTAAGTATAGGGGGTGTGCACCCCGAGTTCTGTCATTCTTTTCGATCCTCTCCATTGTCTCCTCTTCTTGTCTATACTTAGGGATATCTTACCCTAAGTATAGGGGGAGACAATTTGAGTACAATCTGCTCATTCCCACCCTTGACCCTCCCTGCATGGTGTACAGTCTGCTATACTTAGGATTATTTGATCCTAAGTATAGGGGGGACGGTCAACTTCTCATTCGTTTGTTCATCCATTCCTTTATTTATTTATTCATTCTTTAGATTTTCCTAAACTCAGTACGAGTTATGTCTTCTCTTTTCTCTCTGATCTATGAGGACATAGCTCAAGCTAAGTATAGGGGGGTTGTATATACTATGTATATACTTTAGCCATAACTCGTACTTGTGTATTTTCCTAATAAATAGGCTAATAATTCTTTAAAATTCATTAAAAATCCTTAATAAAAAGATGTGGTTATTCCTCAAATTCTTTTTGTATATACTGATTAATAAATCAGGTGAAAATGTTTTTTTTGGAAAATGTTTGAAAAATAGTTTGAAAATCTTTGTGAACATCTATTGAAAACTATTTTGAAAATGTTTTGTTACATGTTTTCAACCTGTGTAAAATGTGTGGATTGTAAAATTTCTTTTCTTTGTGTGAAATAAAAATGTTTGAAAAATGATTTGCAAATGGTTTGAAAAATGGTTGCAAAAATATTTTGAAAAACCTATATATACTGTTTTGAAAACCTTTGCAAAATGATTTTCAAATGTGTGTACATGTTTGCAAAAATGTTTGTAAATTGTGTGAAAAGCTTGTGTCTAATAATTTTGAGGAATACATACATCACACCAAAATCCACTATATGTATATATATATGTGTGTGTAAAATTGACCACTTACCCTGTAAATTTTTAAAATCCACTTCTTGTATATATAAGAAGCACTCCCGTGTACATATTTTTAACCTAGTTTTCAGCCAAAACTTTTTCTTTTCAAAAATCCCAAAAATATTTGCAAAATTAAAATCCAAAAATATTTGAAAAATCTTTTTGAAAAAAAGACAAAAAAATGCATCTGCATATGCATCATCATCATCTTTTCAAAAATCCATAAAAAGTTCAAAATCTTTGAAAATTGCATCACAAAAATATTTTCTGCATTGCATTGCATAGCATTCGCATTTTTTCTTTCAGATTGAGTTTGATAGTTGAACAAGTCTAAGTAAAATCCGAAGATTGGAGCTTGATTGGACCTTAAAATCTACCTAATAACAGGAACCTTATAGGAACTGGGTTTGAGGTACTTCAGGTCTAGTTGACTTAATTCTTTGAGGATCACGGGACTTGGTTCAATGGATTCTTGACTGCCTAAGTAGAGTATTTCGGAGCACCCACACGACTCTTGTTGATAATGACCTAACTTGGACACCTACACCTTTTACATGGCTCGACTCAGTTGGAGTGGTGAGGGGATTGGATTTGCCGGTATGAGACGCACACAAGTGGAAACACTTGTCCTCCTCTAGGGAGGGAAGTGCACCCCAACCTGTCCAGTGATTAGGAAGTCTAAAGACAGGAAGCTGTGGGTTGCGATAAAGCTTCAAAAGAGGGATAGTCTACTGGCTCAAGAGGAAAAACTCCATATGTAAATGTTGCTGTATATAGTATTCAAAACAAAAAGTTCAGGCATGTACAAAAATAAAAAAAAGCCTGCAAGTATGTACAAAGTCAATAAGCAAGCTTGAGTTCCAAAGTCATATCATGTGAGCCTGCAGCAGGATGACTTGACTACACTGGTCTTGCATCCCGGGATAGGTAGCTACACTGGCTACCGTCCATTCTTCTCTTCACCCCTCCTCTTGAGCGGGTTGCCACTTGAACTTAGAAGGGAATACCCCGCTCCTCGAGGATGGAGTCATTGGATTGGGGAATCATTGGGTTGTCGTACTAGAGAAGTCAGTTTCTTTGTCATTCTAGTTGGGGAGAGCCACCATCACTTACACTGTACAAGTCAGATTCATAGTCGTAAGAGTTTGCGTATGAGTTGAAGTATTTCTGACCTGGCTATTGAGGAGACTCGGATAGAGTTTTGGGATTCTCGAGGACTGTTGAATTTCAAACACGGTTCTCACTAAGGTTCCGCCCGCACTAAAAATCCAAAGGTCCGACTTAAGCTCCAAACTTTGATTTTGTGAAGACAAGTTTGATAATCAGATAAAATCCAAGTTCTTCTATTTCTTTTCTTTCTTTTTCTTTTGCACTTATTGCATAAGTGTTTGCTAGGGACTAGCAAAGGTAAAGTATAGGGGGATGATGAATCCACATTTCATCATCTTTATTCTATCATTTTGGCACCAAAAACCCTAGCAAATGCCTGTAAATACCTTTAATTTCATCATCTTAGCATTCATGCATGTGCATCATATTAGTGTATAAAATGCTGTAATTAAGGCCAAAATTATAGAATAAATAAAGAAAAGAAAAAGAATAAAAATATTGTAAATATTTTATGACCCAAAACCCCGAGACCTAGGCATCTTGATGAATAGGTCGATAAGGAATAAAGTAGGGGGAGATAAAGTCAGAAATACAGATAAAATACCTATACATTTTATTCATTCTTTATTCCTTTTGGGACCTAATTTTGGTTCCACTTTTTATACATCAAATAAAGAAACTTTGTACATGAAAGTTTAAGATAATTTAATAAAGAAAAATACAAAATTGATTTCACAAAAAAATAATGTACAGATAAAAAGTTATGGTCTGAATAAGAATTCAGAATCCCAACTTCCCAGACCCGTATCTCATAACTGACAACTCCAAATGCAGCATACTCACCTTTAATTGTATATAGAATAAAATAATCTATCCAATGGTGGTGGTTTCGCATTTGGCGGGGCTACAGTTTGAAAGTTGAGTTTTGGACCCTCGTTGTATACTTGTACAGATTAAAATATTCAATTTATTCTTTATTCATTATTTTTGTATTTTTATATTTTTATAATTATGTAAATATTACTTGTAATATACATGTGTATTAAAATTAGAATAAAAATGCAAAGAAAATACAAATAAAAATATTTGTATAAAGAACACATAGGTACACTGCCTATACCTATACCTATACAACATATACTTTCATTTTATTAAATATACAAAACATATCAGAAAAATTAAATAAAAATATACTTGTGTAGATAAAAGTATTTTATAATTTTAGAAAATAATAAACAAAAATAATAAAATTAAAATATAAAAAAAAATATAAAAGGATACGATATATAGATAATGTACCAATATAGGGGTATAAAAGCAACTTGTAAAAATATATATCATAAAAATAATTAAAAATCGGAATTAAATACTTTATAAAATAATAAATATTTTTCATTAAATAACCTAAAATTAATTAAATCATTTATTATTTTTTATTCAATTTATAAGAATTTCATTTCTTTTTTTTGTCTTTTTGCGGATGACGTGGCCCAATCAGGCCACGCCATCCGTTGACCGGGGGTCAACTTCTTGACCCTAGGTCTTAGCCTTCTGGACATGTGCGAGCACCCATCTTCTAGGGTTTTTCGCGGGCTTCCCTTGCATCCTCTGGGGTCGAGCCCTTCTGCAAAGCTGCGCCCCAACGAACCAGCTACCTCGCTGACTTTCTTCCTCGGGTAGAGGACCTCGATGCAGCCCGTTCTCCTTTGATCTTCGAGCCGTGTCCAGCACGTTCAAAACCGAAGCCACCTTCTTCCTTTTCTCTTTGGACCTGCCTTTTGGTATTGGTGGAGACTTCCGAGTGTTAGACTGGGATCCCCGGTGACAGGGGGTGATCCCAGCATCTCGTTGAGGTGCCAAGCGTGCCTAGGCGTGCTCCCATCCATCTCCGGCGGCTGCGCCGCCGTGAGGTCCAGTTCACGTGGCTCCGGCCACTGAGGCCCTTTTTGGTTTGCTTTTCCTTATTCCCGTAGTTATAGAATCCCATTCCACCTTCCAGTTTTATTCAATCCTCGCCATTTACCTTCGGTCCACCCCTCGTACCTACTCTGAGCTCCAGAGCTTCCTTGAGGTGACAGCTCCACCGCGAAGCCATCGGCCAACGCAGCCGAGGTCGGAGGCGCTTCCACCACCTCCCGCAAGTACGCCGGTTGAGGTATCTTCTTCCTCTGGCTCCGGCCATCGAGGACCCTCTCCCTTGCATTTCTTCGCATCTTTTGGTTCCTGTTAGTCTAAGGATTGAAAACCAACAAAAAAATCTAAGTTTCATCACCTGAGTCGCACAATCATTTCACCTCGCCGGAGCGCACCTCCGGCCGATCATCTCCACGTCGATCCACGCTCCTCCACGTCCATCCAAGGGTCCAGGCAGTTTGCCCTGGACCCCTTGACTTGTTTTGCAGGTCAACGAGCCCTTGAGAGCATCTGGAAGCGAGTTTTGAAGCTCGCCGGAGCCAACGAAGCCTCCCAGCTCTGCCAGCCACCAGCGAGCACCACGGCCACCGCCGTGGCTTTTTGACGACTCCAGACGATAGAGGAGGACCTGAGGAGGCCGCAGCCCGCTTTTGAAGCTCAATAGCCACCGGAGCTGGCCGGAGGAGCTTGAGGAACTCCGCCCAGCCGGAGCTCCGCCTTGTTCTTCCAGCCGCCTTCGCCACCGTCCGATCAGGGCGCCTTCTCCAGATCAAGCAGCAACCGTCAGATCTCCAAGCGCCTCGACCGTTGATCTTCTTTGGAG
This sequence comes from Ottelia alismoides, assembly GCA_037367405.1. Classification (NCBI taxonomy): domain Eukaryota; kingdom Viridiplantae; phylum Streptophyta; class Magnoliopsida; order Alismatales; family Hydrocharitaceae; genus Ottelia; species Ottelia alismoides. The sequence goes on along the minus strand of JAZKJV010011103.1, from coordinate 671,709 downwards.
ACCTGATCTCAGCCGCAGATCCACAAAGCGTCATCAGCCGTCCAGATTACGCCACGTGTCTAAGTGGCTTCTCCATCGCCGTTGGATCGCGCGCCGAGGGTATTTTGCATCTACACCATCGCGCCTTTTGTATTTAAGTTTTAGTTTTAAAACTTTCTTCTGTAGTGTAAAGTTTTTGTAATATTTGCGAAAACACCCCCGTCGTCTACTTATTTGCGTATAGGCCCCCTGCCACGTCACCTCACGTGACCAGTTCACGTGAGGTGTGGGCATTTTGCAAGGGTACCCTCGGTCTTTGTTGTATTTTGTTTTAGTACCAAAATTTTAACATCACGTGTTATATTTTTGGAAATATTGCAAGTGAACCCCAGGTTTATGGGAGATTACAGTTTAGTCCTCGCCAGGCGCGTGCAAGTCACGCGCCCTGGTGGGAAAATTGCTAGGACACCCAGGCGGGTTTTGTAATTGAATTTTGGTGCTTTAAATTGAATATTCAGTTCAAATATTTGTGAACATTTGCATGTGAGCCCCTGGATGTTTGAGAAATTGCATAAATACCCCTGCCAGGCATGTTTATTGTTTGGATGCTTGTTGTAATTGTTTAAATTATCATTTTAACTCCAAAAATTCCACAAAATTAGGGTTAAGCTCCTGGACACTTGTTCTTCCACGCTATAATTTTAGTTTTTGTTTTTATTCTATTTTTATATTTATTAAAAATCAAAAACATGCTTTTTCTCTACTGTCTAGCTTAGAAAATACCAAAAAAATAGTAAAACACCTCTAAAAATTCCATAAAAATTCCCTTGTGTCTATCTTACCATGTTCTACTGTCAATCCAAAAATCACTAAAAATCTCAAAAGAAAAACATTAAAAATTTAAAAACACTCAAAAACTTCAAAAAAAATATAGAAAATCCTAGAAAACTCCAAAAAATACAAACTCAGTTTCTGTTTGTTCCATATTTTGTTCTCTTTATTTGAAAAATAGTGTGGACAAATTTTGTGGCTATTTTCTATTTTTAATTCCAGTTTTATCCCCAGCCAGTAGCTTACCCACTGTTTTACATTATTTCAGTGTTTAAAAATACCAAAAACACCTTGAAAAATTCCCCAAAAATCACAAAAACAGTAAAAAATCCTAAAAATATCAAAAACATTTTATTTCTGAATTCTTGGATATTTTTGCATATTTTTATACATATTTTGTCTTATCTTTTATTACATTGTCTTTATTTTCCAATATTGAAAAAGAAATTAAAAAATATAAAATATAAATTAAAAAAATTAAAAATTAAAAACCCACAAAAATTTCATTGTTTGCTTGCTTAGTGTAGACACATCACACACACACTCACTTGAGCACAAATTTTTGATCTACCCTGTTTGCTCCCTGTGTTCGAACTCTCTGCGAACTTGTCACTATACACCATTTGTGCAGAGTTAAAAATAAATTTTAACTCCACATTATTTCTAATTTATTGATCTTTAGTGTGGGTTAATTGTTGATTAAATTCAGATTTTGATTGGTCGATACTTCGACTGTGCTCCCGCCTTGTGTGGAACACAAGACCGATCTAATTTCGTGTTAATCACCTGGTGTCATCTGTTTAACTCTTCTCCATCGGAACTGATTTTGAACTCATGCACTCTACACTTAGCCCGACCTGCATGGGGCTACAAAGGGTAATCTATTTCGGTGGTGCATTTCCATCCTTGTCTGGCAGTGATGATATCTTAAGGTGGGAGGGATTGGGGTTGAAATAAAGCTTCGGATGAGGGAAGGATTTACTGGCACAATTTTTTTAAGATCCCAAAAAAATGGACGTAATAAAAAGCTTCTACATCCGTTGGGGCACAAAAGACCTATGCAGTGCAATAATTAACTCTACCAAAAAGAAGCCGAAACACCAAGTTCCAAAATGACCACAATGGTCTGAGCTTCAGAAAAGCCTGCATGTCTTCATGGAGACTTGGCTAAATTAGTCAGGCTTCATAGGAGATGTGATGACACCGATCACACTCTAGTTCTTTTCTCATTCTTCTTACTTCTTTCTATATTCGATTGTGGACACAACACGACCTGATCTTAGAAGGAAATACCTCCCTCCTCGAGGACTAAGCTGCTGGACAAGGGCCCAATGGGAGTGTGTAACTGGATGGACAGTTTCTTCGCTTCTCTAGAGCGGGAGGAGCTAAAACCTCTCACACACAGTCAAATTGCTTTCAAAGATGAAAAGTTTGTGTGATGAATATGTGAATCTAAGCTAGTTGTTGAGGTGGATTTGGATAAGGATTTGTGGAACTTGAGGGCTGTCGAGGCTTAAATCCTAATTCTAATAAAGTACTGACAAACTATTAATCCAAAGGTCTGAATCCAGGCTCCAGGTTTTAGGAAAAGAGAAATTTGGTTTAAAGAAACAATCATGTTCTAAGTTCTTTTATTTTTCTTTTTCTTTTTTCTTGCACTTATTTATAGAATAAGTGTTTGCTAAGGGACTAGCAAAGGTAAAGTATAGGGGAATGATGAATATGTGATTCATCGTCTTTATTCTTTCATTTTGGCTAAAATCCTTGGTAAAATAGAAGTAAATATCCACTATTTCTCACTAATTATCATTCTAACTATAAATATTAATATTATATATTTAACACTTATTTTATCCAAAATAAAAGAATAAAGAGAAAAAATAAAAATAAAAAGAAAAAGAAGGATGTATATGTAATATACGGACTGATCTAAACCCCGAGACCATGTCAATATTGACCGGGTCGACAAAAGAAATAAGTAGGGAGGATAAGGATCTTAACTTATAAAATATCAAGAAAATCAAGACCAAAAATATAATTTACCCATTTTCATCATTTAAATACTTCACCTATTTTATTTATCATCAATACTATTCCAAATCAAAACACTTCTTTTATAAAAGTTGTTCATAAAATATATATTAATTTATAAAAATATCTGAAAAATATTTCGACAAAATGAATAATTAACCGTAATGAACCGAAAAAGTGCAAAAGCCGACTTCCAAGCATCATAACTATTTATAGAAAACTCCAAACGGACCAAACTCACTTTTAAAATCTGTTTTGTACATAGTGTTATTTATTAAAAATCTTAAAAAATATTTGGATAAAACCAGTGAGTTTTGGCGTTTTGGACCCGTTATATATATGTACTATATGTAGAAACTTCTTAGATGTTTAATTAAAGAACTGTAAATCCGATTAACATTATTCTTTTTCCTAAAATCCTATAAAATTATATATACAATAAAAAATTAAAATAAGATAAAGTACCAATAAAACCCGGAGCCTCCAAGCCGTTATTTTTTTTCTTCCGGACCTCATAACTCGGTCGTATGAACTTTAAATTGAGCAAACTCGGTCCTAACAATTATATTATTCAATTATCTACAAAATGACACTAGTTTCACTAAAATCGGAGTTAATCCGAAAAATGCGGTTTTCAGGTCTGTATTGGTATATTGTATAATAAACCGTAACTTATATTATACTTTATTTATTTATTTAAAATAAATAATATTTCATTTCTTTATTTAATTTATTTATTTAATAATTATGTATCATTATATACTTAACTATTTAATTAATTACTTAAATAATTATTGACATTATTTAATTATTAATTATTTATTTATTTACGAAATTAACTTATTTCATATAATTATTAATTAGTTATTTTATTTTTATTTTTTTCTTTCTTCCTTTTCTTTCTCCTTCCATTTCTCTTTATTACTTTCTCTTTTCCCTTTCTTCTTCCCCCGATCCTTCTTCTTCATCCAACACCACACTATCGCCCTCTTCTTCCCTTCTCCTCCGCCAATTGCCTAACGACCTGCCGTTGGACATTATGCCGTTAACCCAACCACCTCCTCTCCTCGTCTATTTATACTCGCTGACCTCGCCATTGTAGCACATCCGCCATTTCTCCACCTTCGAGCTCCGAAGTTGAGTTAGAGGAGTGACAGTCCTCTGTGAGAGCCATCGAGCGAGGAAGAGAGGAGGGAGCCGAGATCGATCCGTCGACGTCGCAGCATCGCTCCGCTGCGCGCGAGGAGCCTTCGCAGGCATCGCCACTGCGTCAAGGCAAGAAATCCCTTGGAGCTTCGAGCTCCGCCGCAGGCGCAGACCCCTGCCATCCACATCTAGTTTCTAGGTAGAGTCCTCCCTTATCATCTCTATTTTCTTCTCTTCTACTTCTCCTCCTTCCATTCTCTTCTTCATCCCTCTCTTCTCTGTTGATTCCTCCCTTCTCTTATTTTCCATTTCAATTTCAATCCAATCTGACACCCAATCCATCACCAATCTGATTTCCCTTCGTTTCCCCATCGTTTCCTTTTCTATCTGTCAGATCTGATCATCTCCTGCCAAGCACGGTTGTCGGAGACCTAGAGTCGATTCCTCTACGTGCAGCGACTCATTCATTCACCCTTTATCTCCCTTTTACATCTAACAATCTGCCGATGTATGATCCTCGAGTTGTAGTTTGGACATGTAAGTTATAGGACATTCCTCGAGAAGTTATCAATGATCAGATCGAGGACATTATCGAGTGGAAGAACAATCAATCACATCGCTATCTCACAGCATTGAGCACAACCTGGAGATCTGATCAACTGGAGCAAAGCATTGGATCCTCCATTCTCAGACCATCACGCAATCGGAAGCAACACAGCTGTGAAGTGTGAATGAAGAGCATCAAATTAGATTAGAGTCATCTCAACACATCATCTAGCAGTATCTGAGCATTGAGCATCTTCAACGATCGATACACTGCAGATCAAATTAACTCGCCAGAAACCTGGAATCCTTCGCCACCTGGAGTTCGAACGAATTGGGGAAGGACTCTTGCCGCCCCAGACTCCATTTCACCCATCCAATCTTCAAGGCAACGTCGAGCACAACCGTTTGATCGCACTTAGTTGAAGATCAAGTCATGCATCAACCTTGAAGCCCTCAGATAAGTCAGAGTCGACCGCTTCATCACAGCCGCTCGCCACCCACCGCTTCAGCCAAGTCACACGCCAGGTGTATGACGCCTCCCAGATATTTTGAGAAACTTGCACGAACACCCTTAAAATTGGTGGATATTTTAAATAAGAACTCGTACAGAGCGATTCACGTGAGTTTAACACGAGATAACAGGGACATTGACATGTTCTACCCTTGATTTATCCATATTCTCGAACAGATCGAGGTCAAGGCTCCAAGTTCTCCAACACATGAAGCCACATGTGACCTGAAATATAACAAACTTTCAAAACACATAAAAATTATAAAAACACCTCTAAAATCCTATAAAAATTAGCCGTAGTATATATATTTTTTTATTTTTTACAAATAAATCAAAAACAAAATAAAAATTAAATAATGAAATCTAAAAAAATATAAAACACATAAAAACTTAGATAATTCATAACCAAATAAATAAATATATCGTTTCAAAGGTCATTTCATCTATTTTCAAATAAAAATAAAATAAAATTTTTTTCATTGTTATTAGCTTTAAAAATTCAAAATATGTCACAGTTTTCAATAAAAACTTAATTTTTTACATTAAAAATAATCCAAAAAATCCATAAAGATACTAAATACCCATTATAAATTCATAAAAATAGAAAACAAATTAAAATTCAAAAACAACAAAATAAAAAATAAATAAATTTGAACATTTTCTAAAATAATAAAAAATACAAAATACTTAAAAATCACAAAAACAATATAAAATTCATTAAAAATCAAATAAAAATCTAGAAAATCTTTAAAAATAAGATAAAAATTAGGAACCGTTTAACCTTAGTTTGTCTATAGTTTACCCATAGTTTAACAACAGTTTTCCTCCCTGAGTTCGACACTCCCATACTTGATACTATACATCTTGTTTAGGAGTATAAATAAAATAAAGAAGATTAACCAAAAATTAATCTTTTCTGGTAAAACTCACCTGGTCGATACAACGACCGTGAAACTATTTTTGTCTCTTTCACAGGAATAAAGAAGTGATCGGGTGACACGTTTTCCACTTCTCAACCCCATCTCAGGTCACGAGCTGATCCTAGCAGCAGTGGCTCGACCCAACTATCTGCTTAGTACAGATAGGTTCACCCCATTCAGGTGGAGCCGTTCCAATAAATGTAGCACCAGTACCCTCAGCCGCCGCCATCTCAGGACACTCAGATGGTAATGTATCAGCAGGATAAACCACTGGCAATTCTTCCTCCACCTCCTTACGAGCATGAGCTGTTGATGGAAGTCAATGAGATTTGATACAATCGACAGCAACCCGGGATCTGCCGAGATCATCTCGGATTCAGGTTGTCAACCGGAGGTGCCTCATCCCAGCAGCGGTCTCTAGGTCAGGGTAGACAGTTTGGCTAGCCACAGCAACTGCCCCAGTTACCTCACCAGCCACAACAGCAACACTACTTGTTGGATCCTCGTCCCTACCAACAGGGACATCAGTAGAGGACACACCAATAGTAACCTCAGCAGTATTCTCAGCCTCCCCCTTATCAATTCCAACAGCAGCCTCACTTTTAGAGAGGCAACCCGTCCGGTTCTCATGGGCCAGCCTATGAGAACCCAACACTTGATGATCTAGCCCGCCTACTCTCATACCAGCATGCATTCTTTAGGCGGGAGATCGACGAGTTTCGCCAGGAGATGAGGGAGATCATCAAAGGAAAGGCCGCCATACCCGCTCAGATCGAGCCCAACCCGAATAACCTAAAAAGAAAATATGAGCAGGTACAGTTCACAGAGACCACCACTCCTAGTGATTTATTGGGTGATATTACTTCATATACATTTGATGCTGATTTTGTTACACTTAGGAGCGGTAGGATGCTAGCCGCCGGCGTCTCGTCTGAGCGACGACCACGAGGATGTAGGAGCACCATACGAGGAGGGTAGCAGTACTGACACCGCTAAGGATGATGATGACGGTGGTACTGATGCCATCAAGGATGTTGATCCAGACAATGATACTGAGGCCATTGTGTCTCCAGATGCAGAGGGTGATACTAACGCCACCAAATTTATAGATGTTGAGCCAGAGTGCGGTGCTGATGCCGCAATTTCCGATGTCGTGGGTGGTACTGAGGCAACCCCTTCTATTCCAGTTGTGTCACCTCCAGTTTCTATATCTCGGGACTATTTGAAAAAGAAAAAAAATTAATAAAGGAAAGGTTTCTTCATCTTCGAGTCCATATGTGATGCATGATGATATTAGTATGGATTCCATGCCTTATCAGCAGCAGGAACCTCTTCCTAGCCCTTTACCTGAGGAGGTCCCAACCATCCCCTTCCCTCAAGCACCCCGCTTTGACAAAGGGGAATAAAAAAGAAAATCCAGAAAAAAGATCAGCAATTAGAGTTCATCCAACAGATGATTGATAGATTCCATATCCAGCTGACTCTACAGGAGGCACTTGAGCACATCCCTCTCTTCCAGAAGAACTTGAGAGAGAAGATCACTATCCGTAGGAAGAAGAGGAACCATCAGACAGAAATCCATGTATTGACCCCTGCCACCTGCTTTGCTATTTAGGACCGTCTGACAGCCAATAGGCCAAATGCAGGAGCTCCCTATGTCAGATGCCACATTCATGAGCAGAGATTAGATCGCACTCTATTAGACAGTGGCTCTTCCATCAGCCTCCTTCTGGCAGTCTTACTCGACTGATTCAAGTTTGGCCCTCTTCGATAGAGCAAGACAGTCCTTAAGTTTGTTGATAGATCAGTCAAGACGCTGAAGGGATTGTTGAAGGACATAGTTATCACAATTCAGGGCCTGAAATTCCCTTGTACTTCGTTGTGTTGGACATGGAGATCCCTGAATCTATGACCGATACCCCTATCATTCTAGGACGTCCATTCTTGGCCACAACCAAGGCGGTATCCAACCATGACAGTGCAAAGGTATATTTTTGCGTCGAGGGCATGAGTATACAAATAGATACGATCGATGATACTAGAGCTCGAAACTCAGCTTGCTCATAGCAGTTCAGCGATACAGAGAAGACGACAGAGGCAGAGCGAGACGTCCACCAGGAGTACGACTTTGTGATCATTGATGATGAAGCTGCTTGGTTCGATCCCGTTTCACGAGCCCTTCTCTCACCTTCAGATGATGCAGATCCACAATATTCAGGAGAGGAGAGTTCGGAGAGCACACTCTTGACCGAGGACACTTTAGAGGCTGACAATCACGTTCAGGACAACGAAGCAGATTTTGTATCATGTGATTCCTATTCAGATCCCTTGGATTCAGACATAGACTGGGCAGAGTTCGATGATTGATTACCATGTCTGATTTCCCTAGAGCCAGCAGCTAGGGTGGAGACCATGCCAGCATCGAGTACAGATACACCAGCAGTGCAGTCTTCACTAGTTTTACATGATCAATGAGAGTTCTCTCATTCAAATCTGGTTGCATTCACTCAGACTTTTCAAAGGCCAGATTTTCCAGCTCCAATTTGTCTTGAACTGAAGCCCTTGCCGCAATCACTGAAGTATTGATTCCTTGCAGGTGAGTATGAGATGTACCTAGTCATTATCTCAGCGGATTTGACTGGAGAACAAGAATCTCGTTTGATGGAGGTTCTTGAAAAGAACCGTAAGGCGATAGGATGGAGTGTAGCTGATCTCTAGGGGATAAGTCTGGCCTTGTGCTCCCACCATATCTATCTCAAGGAGGATGCGAAGCCGTCACGGGAGTTCCAGCGACGGCTGAATCTGAATCTTCGAGAGGTGGTCCTAAAGGAAATATCGAAATGGTGGAGCACTGATTTTATCTACCCCATCTACGACTCCAAGTGGGTTAGTCCATTGCATGTGGTGCCCAAGAAGACGGGCATCGCTATAGTTGTGAGTGAGTCTGGAGAGGAGATAGCTACCTGGGTACCCACTTCTTGGAGGGTTTGTGTGGACTATAGACAATTGAATTAGTCCACCAAGAAGGATCATTTCCTGCTGACTTTTATTGATCAGATTATAGAGAGGCTAGCTGGGAAGTGTCACTACTGCCTTCTTGACGGGTACTCCGGCTACAATCAGGTGGCCATAGCACCCGAAGACCAGGATAAAATGACATTCACCTATCCATTTGGAACTTATGCTTTCAGATGGATACTCTTTGGTCTATGTAACGCCCCGGTGACATTCTAAAGGTGCATATTGTCCATTTTCTCCGACACGGTGGGTGATGTTCTTCAGCGTTGCATAGAGGTTCATCTTGTATTGTCTTGGAAGAAGAGTCACTTCATGGTGACTCAAGGTACGGTGTTGGTTATATCATCTCCAACAGGGGCCTGGAGGTTGATCCGGCCAAGGTGGACATCATCAGAAAATTCAATCCACTGTCTAACCCGCGACAGTTGTGTTCTTTTCTGGGGCATGTCGGTTTCTACCGATCTTTCATTCATGACTGTAGCAGGATTGTCCGATAGTTAACTGATTTGCTTACTAAAGACACCAAGTTCATTGTAGATGATAAGTGTCTTACGTCATTTGAGACTCTCAAGAGCTTAGTTATTGAGGCTCCTGTCCTTCAGCCACTTGATTGGTCTCTCCCATTCGAGATCATGATGGACACCTCCGATTTTGCCGTAGGGGTCGTGCTAGGATAAAGGAGGGATGGAGTACTATTTTCCATTCACTACACTAGCCATACATTGGATGCCATGTAACGGAACTATACTGTCACAGATAAAGAGATGCTAGCCATAGTTTTTGCCTTGGACAAATTTTAATCATATATTCTGGGATCCAAAGTGACTATCTTTATGATCATACCGCCATCAGATACATCATAGCAAAGAAGGATGCCAAAGCGAGACTGACTAGATGGATCCTTCTACTCCAGGAACTTGATATTGAGATTAAGGACAACCCTGGAGTCAAGATTATAATGGTGGATCATCTCTCCCGTTTGGAAAATCTTGAGGAAGCTTAGCAGACTGATCCTATCACAGAGACCTTCCCAGATGAAGCGATCCTTACTATCGCCTCTCTCCCATGGTATGCCGACATTGTGACTATCTTGTTGCCAAGAAAGTTCCACAAGGTTGGCCCAGGCAACGACTTGAGACATTCCTTGCGAAGGCCAAGTCCTACCATTGGGAGGATCCCATCCTTTATCATGAAGGAGGGGATAGCATCTGGCATCAATGTATTCCTCAAGAGGAGCACCACAACGTCCTCACATACTGCCACAAGCATGAGGCAGGAGGACATCATTCTGGGAGGAGAACAACACAGAAAGTGCTCCAATCCGGCCTATGATGACCTACCCTCTTCAAGGATTCTGATGAATTCGTGAAGAGGTTTACTGAATGTCAAAGGATGGACACTTGTGGACAGCGTGATATGATGTCGATGCTGCCCATTCACTTCCGTGAGGTTTTTGACGTATGGGGCATCGATTTCATGGGTCCATTCCCTAAGAGTCAGGGATTTAAGTACATTCTATTGGCTGTTGATTATGTGAGTCATTGGGTTGAGGCCATTCCCGCTCGAACCGTAGATGCTAAGTCTGTTTGCAATTTTTTGAGGAAAATATCATTTGACAGTTCGGGGTGCCTAGAGTATTGATATCTGATGGAGGGTCTCACTTTATCAACGACAAGGTAAAGGCCCTTGCTAACGAGTTCACATAGATCATCGTGTTGCCATTCCATATCACCCTCGGACCAATGGTCTTGCTGAAGTATCAGACAGAGAGATAAAGACGATACTGCAGAAGGTAGCCTGCCTATACCGAAAGGATTGGTCATACCTTTTGGACTCAGTCTTATGGGCATATTGGACATCCTTCAAGACTCCTTTAGGTACGTCTCCCTTTCGTCTCATTTATGAAAGCAATGTCATTTACCTGTTGAGATCAAGCATAAGTCACTATGGGTTGTTACTGATATATTATTTGATCCAGAGAGTATAGATGATCAAAGGAAGGCAGAATTGGTAGCCCTGGAGGAGCTTAGCGACAAAACCTTTTCAAACAACCTACAATATAAGGAGCGAGTAAAGATATGGCATGATTCTCATATCAGCCATAAACAATTTGAGCCAGATCAGAGAGTATGGTTGTTTGATGCCAGGCTTAGATTATTTCCAGGGAAGTTGCAGAGTAAGTGGAAGGGACCATACCTGGTCCGAAAAGTGCATGACAATGGTAGCATCGACATAGCCGAAATGTCATCTGAGTCCACCTTTCGCGTTAACGGTCAACGCCTCAAGCCATATCTAAATCATGATCTGTTGATTGTTGACGTCACTGATGAATACTCATTCATCACTCTTTATTCTTCTATTTTAGCTACAAAAACCTTTGCAAATGCATGTAGATATGTGTAAATAGAAATAATTACCAAAAGCATGCATTGTGTAAAAACCTATAATTAGCATGTTTTTGTGAAAAAATAAAAGAATAAAGATTGAAAAGAAAAAGAGGGAAATATTTAGAATAAATATTGAGCAACCCAACCCAAGGGAGGGCTCAGCATGGGCCTGACTGCATAAAAGCCAAAGTAGAGGGAGATAGGGGCTCATGTGTAAATATTTATGTAAATAAATAAAAATATTTTTCCTCACAAAAATAGCCTAAAATATGCTTGTAAATACTTGTACATATTTATAAGTATAAAAACAAAAGAACAAAAACACCACTTTCATCATGTACATGAACCACTCTTATATATTTATTTAACCTTGTAAATAAATAAAATTAATTTCCAAAATTTTGTAAATATTCTATGTTATATAATGTAAATAAATAAAATAAAAACAATTAAAACAAAAAAACAAAATAAAAATAACAAAGTTAAAAACACAAAAATATATTGTAAATATACCATGTATATAAATGTATATATGTATTTATTTTACCTATGTATATAAATAATAAAAATCAAATAAAAATACCTTTTTATTCCTTATTTTATAATGAAAATAAATAAAATATAAAATAGGAAGAAAATTGCATAAAAATAATAATTAAAAAATCAAAAATTAAAAACCCTATACAGTGTACATATACCTATATATTACATATAATGTAAGTACCTTATTATTATTTCGAAAAATTAATTAAAAATCACTAAAAAATAGAAAAAAATAAAAGAAAAAGATTTTGTGTTTTAAGTTTTCACTAATTCGGCCCCTAGCTACCCTTAATTTTCATTGCAAAATCCAGCCACGTGGCCTGATCCTGTTGGCCCTGGGGATGTTGACCGCCCGGTCAACTACCCCCCCCCCCCCCAGGACCACTTCACACGGGTCCTTAGCTGGCGACCCGTTTCTTGGATTTTTCCCGCCTAAACCCGATAGCCTACCACCTAAACCCTAGGTCCGACTCCTTAATGATGCATCCGAGACCCTCGCCGGAGCTTCATCCTCGGGATCCACGCGCTTCCACGCCCTACCCGCACCGTTCTTCCCGGACTCTCCAGCATATATAGCCGTTGCTCCGCCACCTCATTTCTCCATCTTTGGTCATTCGAATCCTTCCCCTGTGAGCTCCGGTGAGTGCGCGAGAGTGACAGCTCGCGTCCGGTGCTGTCGAAGCGAGGAGAGGAAGAGAGACCATCGATCCGGCGAGCTTCGCCGCCGCTGCTCCACCACCAGCAGGAGCACCGAGCCTCGGAGGGAGACGCTCCTCGAGGCGAAGACCCAGAGCTTCCTAAGCTCGTCCCCAGTCTACTCGTCCACCCAGGTAGCTCCGATAGTCTTTCTTTTTCCGTAATTTCTAGTTACCCCCAAATCGCTCCGCCGCCATCCATCATCGATTCCTCCCGCTTCCGACCACCATCCGATCATCGGGCATCACCATAGCCTTCGTCGACTTCCCGCGCACCTTCTTCACCCCTCCATCCAACCCAGCTCGCACAGGAGTTGGGAGTCGAGCTCCTCCGTCTACCCCCTTCGCCGGAGCTCGCCATATCGACCCACAGACCACCGTCACCCCACCTGACCGGGTCGAGGCAGTTTGCCCTCGACCCGCGAGTCTTCTGGATTGCTTTGCAGGTCGAACGAAGGCCATCTGAGGTCCTTCGCCATTCAGCCAGGAGGCACAGCTCCGCCGACCTCGCCCGAGCTCCTCAGAGCTCGGTTGGATCATCGGAGCCCACCACCAGCTGCGGGACACCCTTGCGGAGCTTCTCCGACCTTCAGGCGCAGCAGAGGAGCCCCGGAGCGAAGCCACCGGGCCAACGAACTTCGCCAGTCATCTGTTCTTTGAGGATCCTCCTCCTCCGTTCGATCAGTCCTCCCACTCCAGGTGTCATCTAGGCCGTTCATCCCTGGAGCTGCCTTCACCGTCAAATCAGAGGAGAGTCGATCGCTGCTGTTGGTTCACGTGCTACCACACTTCTACGCCGTCGGATACTCCACGTGGCGCGCATCCAGCGGTCCGAGTAATAAAGGGTAATTTACCCTTAGGCCCTCTTAGTTATTTTATTTCGTTTTTAGTCTTGTAAATATTTAGCGTAGTTGTTTAAGTTTTGGTACTTTTGCATAGAGACCCGTGTGCTTGCCTTTATTTGCTATTATACCCCTGTACATGGTCTGACACGTGCTTCGTCACGTGGTTTCGTTGGGATAATTGCATTGTATGCCCCTGTTGTTCTGGATGTTAACAGTTGAATGAAACTTTTAGTTTATTTGCATTTATACCCCTGTGCGTATTGTATTTAAACATGTGCGTGATATTTTGGGTATTTTGCGAATAGGTCCCTGGACTTTTGGTACCTGTTACCAATAAGTCCTTGGAACTTATTTTTCTTGCATTTGGGTCCCTGAGTGCCCCAGGCACGCGCGTGGCGCGTGTTTTGCTGGGTTAATTGCACCAGACCCCCCAGACTCTTGGGTATTTGCACTTTGGTCCCTGTGCACTGTCTCCCCTCTTTATTTTTGAATAAAATAGCAAATCACCTTCAAATTTAATGAAAATTGGACACATGGCTCCTGCCATGATGTAAAATTTTCTATAAATTTTGGAGACATTTTCGTCACTGTTTGATATTTTTAAAAAATCAAAAACATTTAATTTTGCTACTGTCTAACTTTAAAAACCCCAAAAAATACTAAAACTCATTTAAAAATTCCAGAAAAATTGTCTACTGTTTGGTTTACTTAGCTTGAGTTTCTAGCCAATTTTGGCTATTTTTCATTATCTAAAACACCTAAAAATTGAAAAACATCTAAAATCTTATAAAATTTCTAGTAATTAAACCAAAAATCCAAAAATAATAAAATAGGTGCCTAAATTTTCCTTATTTCCTTCTCTTCACAGGAAAATTACCTCCCAGCTATTTTGAGGCCTTTAGATATTTTATCTAGGCCCTTTTAACTCGGTTGGACAGTACCTTTCATTTTAGTTACTTTTTGATTTTAGAAAATTAAATAAACATCAGAAAATTCTCAAAAATTCACCAAAAACACTAAAAATCATAAAACACATAAAAATATTTTTGTTTGAATTTTTGGTTGATTTTTATTGCTTTTAATAAATTGTTGAAGTGTGTGTTTCTTTACTTTTCTTATTTTTTTAATTCATTAAAAATCCAAAAAAAATATATTAAATAATTAAAAACCACCAAAAATAGTCGCTTCTTTTATTATATTTCCCTTTTTGACTACTTCGTAGGCCGAGAGGCCAACCCGTGCTCCTTGAGTTCGACCATGGTCGCTATACCAGGTTAATCTAATAGCAGGACCGCTTTCGCATTTTTGATTGATTTTATCTCTATTAGTGGTTCATTTTTCTTGATTGACATAGCTGAGTGATCGAGGTCACAACGACCATCTAGATACCTTTGCCTTAGTCGCTTGGCGTGTCACCAGTCACCTCGATTCATTTTGCATGAGATGTGGTCTTTGACTCACATAAATTGCATCTCGTGCCTGATTATGACTGTCCTCTGCCTTGTATAGATCCAGATGTCCATATCATCTCATTTTTTAGTCTCACACCCATCTGCATCTTGTGATTATGCTATACTTAGGGTGTACTTTACCCTAAGTATAGGGGGTGTCTGATTTTTGCGTATTCTCTTTATTCTTTTTACCCCTGTTTGCTACCTATACTTAGGGAGATCGTACCCTATGTATAGGGGAGGTAGACCCTGTACATTCTCTCACTCAGTTCTCCCTTTGTGTAAAGTCTGCTATACTTAGGATTACTTGATCCTAAGTATAGGGGGAAGCACCAAGCTCTATTGATGCTATTCGTGTATTCGTCGTTGTAGTATAGCCTTTCGTTTCACTTCCCTATACTAAGCACACGTTATATCTTCTTCATCGCTCTTTGTTCACTCTGAGGGCATCATTCGAGCTAAGTATGGGGGTGTCATATATATTGCATATATACTTTAGCCATAACTCGTACTTTGAGTGAGTGTGTTTACAAATAAAATGGCTAAAAATCACTTATAAAATATCACAAAAATTTTAAAATTTTCCTTGTACATAAAATTCTTTCTTGTACATACATAACTGTTTATAAAAATTATTTTTGTACAAATTCTTGTAAAAATGTTTTGTTTGTAAAAAAATTGTAAATACTTGTGTATCCAAACTATGTATATATTACAAAATTTTTGTAAAATGTTTGAAAAATAAAAGTTTGTAAAAACCTGTGTGTAAGTGTTTGTAAATAGTTTGCCAAACTTATGCATTCAGGCATGCATTCAAAAATTTTCAAAAATCTTGCACATTTTCAAAAACTTTTCATAAATAGATTTTTGTAAATATTTTTATATTCTTTTGAATCATAGTTGACATTTAAACTTGCCTGAAATTAAATTGGAAAATGGAGCTCGATCGGTTAAGGCCCTAATCCACCTAATTCTAAGAGGAACCTTATAGGATCTTGGGGTTAAGACTTTTCATGTCCGTTGGTGACTTAATTCTTTGAGTCTACTAGGCTATGATCACATGTCATCTTGATGAGCCTAAGTAGAACACTTAACAATGCACACATGACTCTCACAGACAATGGCTTTCCTTGGGCCAACACTTTACACTCAGCTCCACACGGATGAGGTGGTGAAGAGGCAGTTTCCTTTGGCTTGCGGTAGCATACCATGGTAGTAATTCTAGGCAGAACCTCTCATCTTCCTTTAGGAAGGGAAGTGCATCTCAAATTATTCTGCCGGTGTTGAGGTCTAAAGACGGGAGTTGTGGGCTGCAATTATGCTTCAAAAGAGGGATAGTCTACTGGCTCAAGAAGAAAAAGTCCTTATGTATATATGTTGCACCATGTAGATATGTTGTACATATGAACATCAAAAAAATGTGCAAAAGAAAGAAAAGTCCAAAAAAGTGGTGGGCCTGATAGAAAATAAAATGCATGCCGGAGTGTATATAGCCAAATAAGCAAAGCTTATGTTACACCTTCTCATCTCATGAAGCTTGCAGCTGGAGACTTAGTTACACTGGTTGGGCTCCCAGGGATACGTGGCTACACTGGCCACGGTCCATTCTCTTCTTTCCCCCTCTTCTTGAGTCGGTTGAACTTGAACTTAGAAGGAATACCCCGCTCCTCGAGAAAAGAGCTGCTAGACAAGGGCATTAGAATTACCTTGCTGAGGGAGGCTATTGCCTTGTCATTTCTGAGGTGGGGAGCTACATATCATTGACACAGTACAAGAAAAGATTCATGGTTATTAGAGTTTGAGAATGTAGACTTGTTCTGATCTGGATTATCGAGGAGTCTTGACCATAGATTGGTGGAACTTAGAGGCTGTTGAGTCTTAAACCTAGGTCCAAATAAGGTTCCGAAAACTAATAATCCAAAGGTTTGTCCGAGCTCCATACTTCAATTTAATGAAGACAAGTTTAATAATCAACCTTGATTCTCTTCTTTTTTCTTTTCTTCTTTGTTTCACTTCTTTTTCAAATAAGTGTTTGCTAAGGGACTAGAAAAGGTAAAGTATGGGGGGTGATGAATCCCTTATTCTCACTCTTTATTCTTTTATTTTAGCTATTTATCTTGGTAAAGCATCAAGTAAATAGGTGTAAATACAACAAGTTAGCATTCTGCATGCATGTGTTAACATTGTATATTTAGCATGTATTTGTGCAAAAATAAAAGAATAAAGGAAAATAAAAAGGAAGGAGGTATTTAGAATAAATATAGTGACTCGAACCTCAAGAGAAGGTCGAACCTTGACCTGATCGACAAACAAAATAAGTAGAGAGAGATAGGGCCTACTCTATTTGTACATATTATTTATATCTGTAAATAATTATTTGGAATAAAATAAAAATAAAATATTCTTTCTACCTCGTTATATATAGTCCTAAAAATAAAACACAAATAAAATAAAAACAAGAATAAAATCCTTCTTACTTGTACAAAATACATGTATATAGATAGCATCCCCTATTTATTTAAAAATTATCATAAAAATAAAATAAAAATTATTTTATACCCCTAAAAATATGATGAAAATAAATAAAATACAAAATTGGGGTATTTGTGTAAAAATAATAAAATAAAAATAATTGTACATAAAATGTAGGTATATTATACCAGTATATAACACTATATATTGTATATAGACTACTCTATTTTTCTTAAAAATAATTAAAAATCACATAAAATTCTTTGAAAAATAATAATCAATTTTCATTTTATTCATTTTTAATTTATATTTGTTTATTATTTTTAAATTTAACTATCTTTATTTTTCTTAGTTATTTTGTTTGGTAGTCTATTCTGTCTGTTTCATGTACCCCCTCTGATTGGGCCACGCGGGATTGTTGACTTAGGTCAACTGGTCCCCCTGGGTAACCCTACTCGTTGGATCGGGTTTTCACCTGAACTTCGTCATTTTCTCCAAACCCGATCTGACACCCTTTTCACCCGAACTTTTGCCCCGCGTATAGAGGACAAATCCCCAATCTTCGCCAGACCCTCTTCTCTTCGATCCGAGCCTCGACTAGCGGGTCACGCCTCCTCCGTGTCGGACCCCCAGGCTTATATAACCTGCATGACCCCACTCCTTTTCCACCACCTTTTGGCTGCGCCATTTCTTCCGTTGCACCCGTCCCCCATTCCCAGAGTGACAGCAAGAGAGAGAGAGGGGACGAGAGGAGCACATCGTGCGTGCAAAACCTAGGTTTTGCAAGCTTTGCCTTCGCTCCATTGCAAGGGGCTCCAGCCTCCGGCAGCGCCAGACATCGAGGCGAAGACCCCCGTGGATTGTTGTCCACACTCCCAGGCGTACACCTCCATCCTCAGGTAGTTCATTTCCCTCTTATTTCCCTTGAATCCACTACATCTCCGTCGAACAGAGTAGCCTCTGTACTTTACATCTCCGCCGCATCCCGACCACACTCCGCCTTGCTTCGACTGCCTATAACTTCTACGCTTGCTCTGTGACCCCCCATGTGGCTCCAGCATCGAGTTGGAGTCCATTAGCAGGTTGATTCCCTCGCTTTGCGGAGACCTGTTCATTCACCCGCTACCTCGGTTCTTATTAATTATAGCGTCCTAACCCTCACCGGAGCTATTTCTCTGAGCACGACCATTTCTCCTGCAGGGTTCGTGCACAGGCATGCCTCATATGGAGGTCGAAGCAGTTCTAGGAATCTTCAGGTTCACCGCGTCTCCCCAGGACCCTCTCTTTGGTCCTGGGCTCTTCTGAGCCTTCCAGCCACTGCGGAGCGTCATCCTCGATCGATTATACTCCTCCGCAGCTAGAGAGAACGCAGGAGGCAAGCACCATTGACGACAGAAGCTCGTCGAAGGCGAGTTCTTCCAGACTGCCCTATGTCGCCCGATTAGGCTCCCCCTCCAGTTCTAATCTCCTCCGTCCGTCATCAGGATGAGCCTTGAGCATCAGATACAGCTGAGGATCTCATATGCACCCTCCATCGCCGAAGTGGTATCCTTCCATCCCAACTATTCGATCATAAGTGGAATGCCATCGCCCATTGGATCGCGTATAATAAACGGTAACCTGCACTTAGGCCCTTATCTTTCCTGTTTTTATTATTCGGTCATGTAAATATTGGTAGTAGTTTAAAATAGTTTTGTAACGTTGCATTCCGGCCCTTGTACTTTTCCCTATTTTTATTTTAGTCCTATCTGATTGAACTCACGTGCGGTATCACGTTTATAATGGTGTTTTTACATGATATACCCTTGTGTTCTTGACTGTTATGTTTTGAATAGAAGTTTTGGATATTTGCAGTTATACTCTTGTGCGTGAATATTCTGCATGTGCGTGAATTTATTGGATAAATTGCAAGTTTATCCCTGGGCTTTTAATATCTATTACGATTTGTCCCTAGAACTTTCATATATTTGCAAGTAGGTCCCTATATGATGTGTGTGTTGTTTTTAATGGAATAATTACTAAATTAACTCCAAAAATTCCATAAAAGTGCAGTTAGCTCCTGCTAACACGTAATATTTATGGTAATTATTGTGACTCAATTTAGTTTTATTTGATATTTTCTAAAAATAAAAAACCTTTAAAATGTTCTGTCTATTTAATAAAATAGAAAAATATCATAAAAATGTCTTAAAAATTCCGTAAAAATTTATGTGTGCTTGTTTTGTGTGTTTTCATTTCAATCCCATTTTTGTTGCATTGTCCTTATAAAAATCCTAAAAAGCGAAAAAGTCGAAAAATATTATAAAAATCATTAAAATTTCTTAAAGAGAATAAGTAGAGAGAGATAGGGCCTACTCTATTTGTACATATTACTTATATCTGTAAATAATTATTTGGGATAAAATAAAAATAAAATATTCTTTCTACCTCCTTGTATATAGTCCTAAAAATAAAACAAAAACAAAATAAAAATCAGAAAAATAAAATAAAAACAAGAATAAAATCCTTCTTACTTGTACAAAATACATGTATATAGATAACATCCCTTATTTATTCTAAATTGTCATAAAAATAAAATAAAAATTATTTTATACTCCTAAAAATTTGATGAAAATAAATAAAATATAAAATTGTGGTATTTGTGTAAAAATAATAAAATAAAAATAGTTGTACATAACACATAGGTATATTATACCTGTATATAACACTATATACTGCAACTAGACTACTCTATTTTTCTTGAAAATAAATAAAAATCACATAAAATTATTTGAAAAATAATAAATAATTTTCATTTTATTCATTTTTAATTAAAATTTGTTTATTTTTTTTTTCAATTTAACTATCTTTATTTTTCCTAATTATTTTGTCCAGTAGTCTATTCTGTCTGTTTTATGTGCCCCCTCTGATTGGGCCATGCAGGATTGTTGACTTAGGTCAACTGGTCCCCCCAGGTAGCCCTACTCATCGGATCGGGCTTTTGCCCAAACTTCGACATTTTCTCCAGACCTGATCTGATGCCCTTTTCGCATGAACTTTTGCCCCGCGTATAGAGGACGGATCACCAATCTTCGCCAGGCCCTCTTCTCTTCAATCCGAGCCTCGATTCGCGGGCCATGCATCCTCTTTGTCCGACCCCCATGCTTATATAACCTGCACGACCCCCCTTCTTTTCCACCACCTTTTGGCTGCGCCACTTCTTCCGTTGCACCCGTCTCCCTTTCCCAGTGTGACAACAAGAGAGAGAGAGAGAGAGACGGGACGAGGGGAGCATACAGTGCGTGCAAACCCTAGGTCTAGCATGCTTTGCCTCCGCTCTGCCGCAAGGAGATCCAGCCTCTGGCAGCGCTAGCCATCGAGGTCAAGACCCCCGTGGATTGTCGTCTACAGTCCCAGGCGTACACCTCCGTCCTCAAGTAGTTAATTTCCCTCTTATTTCCCTTTAATCCACTACATCTCCGTCGAACTGAGTAGCCTCTGTACTTCAAATCTCCGCCACATCCCGACCACACTCCGCCTTGCTTCGACTGCCTATAACTTCTACACTTGCTCCATGACCCCCCATGTGGCTCCAGCATCGAGTTGGAGTCCATTAGCAGGTTGATTCCCTCGCTTCGCGGAGACCTGTTCATTCACCCGCTACCTCGGTTCTTATTAATTGTAGCGTCCTAACCCTCACGGAGCTATTTCTCTGAGCACGACCATTTCTCCTGCAGGGTTCGTGCACAGACATGCCTCATATGGAGGTCGAAGCAGTTCCAGGAAGCTTCAGGTTCAATGCATCTCCCCAGGACCCTCTCTTTGGTCCCGGGCTCTTCTGAGCCTTCCAGCCACTGCGGAGCGTCATCCTCGATCGATTATACTCCTCCGCAGCTAGAGAGAACGCAGGAGGCAAGCACCATTGACGACAGAAGCTCGTCGAAGGCGAGTTCTTCCATACTTCCCTCTGCCGCCCGATTAGGCTCCCCCTCCAGTTCTAATCTCCTCCGTCTGTCATCAGGATGAGCCTTGAGCATCAGATACAGCTGAGGATCTCATCTGCACCCTCCATCGCCGAAGTGGTATCCTTCTATCCCAGCTATTCGATCATAAGTGGAATGCCATCGCCCATTGGATCGCGCATAATAAACGGTAACCTACACTTAGGCCCTTATCTTTCCTGTTTTTATTATTCGGTCATGTAAATATTGGTATTAGTTTAAAATAGTTTTGTAACGTTGCATTCCGGCCCTTGTACTTTTCCCTATTTTTATTTTAGTCCTATCTGATTGAACTCACGTGCGGTATCACGTTTATAATGGTGTTTTTACATGATATACCCTTGTGTTCTTGACTGTTATGTTTTGAATAGAAGTTTTGGATATTTGCAGTTATACTCTTGTGCGTGAATATTCTGCATGTGCGTGAATTTATTGGATAAATTGCAAGTTTATCCCTGGGCTTTTAATATCTATTACGATTTGTCCCTAGAACTTTCATATATTTGCAAGTAGGTCCCTATATGATGTGTGTGTTGTTTTTAATGGAATAATTACTAAATTAACTCCAAAAATTCCATAAAAGTGCAGTTAGCTCCTGCTAACACGTAATATTTATTGTAATTATTGTGACTCAATTTAGTTTTATTTGATATTTTCTAAAAATAAAAAACCTTTAAAAACGTTCTGTCTATTTTCTAAAATAGAAAAATATCATAAAAATGGTCTTAAAAATTCCATAAAATTTTATGTGTGCTTGTTTTGTGTGTTTTCATTTCAATCCCATTTTTGTTGCATTATCCTTTATAAAAATCCTAAAAAGCAAAAAAGTCTAAAAATATTATAAAAATCATTAAAATTTCTTAAAGAGAATAAGTAGAGAGAGATAGGGCCTACTCTATTTGTACATATTACTTATATCTGTAAATAATTATTTGGGATAAAATAAAAATAAAATATTCTTTCTACCTCCTTGTATATAGTCCTAAAAATAAAACAAAAACAAAATAAAAATCAGAAAAATAAAATAAAAACAAGAATAAAATCCTTCTTACTTGTACAAAATACATGTATATAGATAGCATCCCCTATTTATTCTAAATTATCATAAAAATAATATAAAAATTATTTTATACTCCTAAAATTTTGATGAAAATAAATAAAATATAAAATTGGGGGTATTTGTGTAAAAATAATAAAATAAAAATAGTTGTACATAACACATAGGTATATTATACCTGTATATAACACTATATACTGCAACTAGACTACTCTATTTTTCTTAAAAATAAATAAAAATCACATAAAATTATTTGAAAAATAATAAATAATTTTCATTTTATTCATTTTTAATTAAAATTTGTTTATTTTTTTCAATTTAACTATCTTTATTTTTCCTAATTATTTTGTCCAGTAGTCTATTCTGTCTGTTTTATGTGCCCCCTCTGATTGGGCCATGCAGGATTGTTGACTTAGGTCAACTGGTCCCCCCAGGTAGCCCTACTCATCGGATCGGGTTTTTGCCCGAACTTTGACATTTTCTCCAGACCCGATCTGATGCCCTTTTCGCATGAACTTTTGCCCCGCGTATAGAGGACGGATCACCAATCTTCGCCAGGCCCTCTTCTCTTCAATCCGAGCCTCGATTCGCGGGCCATGCCTCCTCCTTGTCGAACCCCATGCTTATATAAGCTGCATGACCCCCCTTCTTTTCCACCACCTTTTGGCTGCGCCACTTCTTCCGTTGCACCCGTCTCCCTTTCCCAGTGTGACAGCAAGAGAGAGAGAGAGGACGAGGGGAACATACAGTGCGTGCAAACCCTAGGTCTAGCAAGCTTTGCCTCCGCTCTGCCGCAAGGAGCTCCAGCCTCTGGCAGTGCCAGCCATCGAGGCCAAGACCCCCGTGGATTGTCGTCTACAGTCCCAGGCGTACACCTCCGTCCTCAGGTAGTTAATTTCCCTCTTATTTCCCTTGAATCCACTACATCTCCGTCGAACTGAGTAGCCCCTGTACTTCACATCTCCGCCGCATCCCGACCACACTCGGCCTCGCTTCGACTACCTATCACTTCTACGTTTGCTCCGTGACCCCCATGTGTCTCCAGCATCGAGTTGGATCCCATTAGTAGGTCGATTCCCTCGTTTTACCGGAGACTTGTTCATTCACCCGCTACCTCGGTTCTTATTAATTATAGCGCCCTAACCCTCACCGGAGCTATTTCTTCGAGCATGGCCATTTCTCCTATAGGGTTCGTGCACAGACATGCCTCATTTGGAGGTCAAAGCAGTTCTAGGAAGCTTCAGGTTCACCGCGTCTCCCCAGGACCCTCTTTTTTATCCTAGGCTTTTCTGAGCCTTCCAGTCGTTGCAGAGCATCATCCTCGATCGATTCTACTCCTCCGCAGCTCGAGAGAATGTAGGAGGCAAGCACCAATGACGACAGAATCTCGTCGGAGGTGAGTTCTTCCAGACTGTCCCTCTGCCATCCGATTAGGCTCCCCCTCCAGTTCTAATCTCCTCCGTCCGTCATCGGGAGGAGCCTTGAGCATCAAATCCAGCTGAGGATCTCATCTGCGCCCTCCATCGCCAAAGTGGTATCCTTTCATCCCAGCTATTCGATCATAAGTGGAATGCCATCGCCCATTGGATCGTGTATAATAAACGGTAACTTGCACTTAGGCTCTTATCTTTCTTGTTTTTATTATTCGGTCCTGTAAATATTGGTAGTAGCTTAAAATAGTTTTGAAACGTTGCAGTCTGACCCTTTTACTTTTCCCTATTTGTATTTTGGCCTTGTCTGATTGAACTCGCGTGCGGTATTACGTTTATAATAGTGCTTTTGCATGATATGCCCTTGTGTTCTTGACTGTTATGTTTTTAATAGAAGTTTTGGATATTTGCAGTTATACTCCTGTGCGTGAATATTCTACATGTGCATGAATTTTTTGGACAAATGGCAAGTTTATCCCTGGGCTTTTAATACCTATTATGATTTGGCGCTAGAACTTTCATATATTTTCAAGTAGGTCCCTATATGATGTGTGTGTTATTTTTAATCGAATAATTACTAAATTAACTCCTAAAATTCCATAAGAAGTGTAGTTAGCTCCTACTAGCAAGTAATATTTATGGTAATTATTGTGACTCAATTTAGTTTTATTTGATATTTTCTAAAAATCAAAACCTTTAAAAAGTGTTCTGTTTATTTTCTAAAATAGCAAAAATAATATAAAAATGGTCTTAAAAACTCCATAAAAATTTCTGTGTGCTTGTTTTTGTGTGTTTTCATTTCAATCCCATTTTTGTTGCATTATCTTTTATAAAAATCCTAAAAAGATAAAAAGTCTAAAAATCTTATAAAAATCATTAAAATTTCTAAAAAAATAAGTAGAGAGAAATAGGGCCTACTCTATTTGTACATATTACTTATATCTGTAAATAATTATTTGGGATAAATAAAAATAAAATATTCTTTCTAGCTCCTTGTATATATTCCTAAAAATAAAACAAAAATAAAATAAAAATAAGAAGAATAAAATAAAAAAAAGAATAAAATCCATCTTACTTGTACAAAATACATGTATATAGATAACATCCCCTATTTATTTCAAAATTTTCATAAAAATAAAATAAAAATTATTTCATACTCCTAAAAATATGATGAAAATAAATAAAATACAAAATTGGGGTATTTATGTAAAAATAATAAAATAAAAATAATTGTACATAACACATATGTATATTATACCTGTATATAACACTATATATTGTATATAGACTACTCTATTTTTCTTTAAAATAATTAAAAATCACATAAAATTCTTTAAAAAATAATAAAGAATTTTCATATTATTCATTTTTTAATTTAAATTTGTTTATTATTTTTAATTTAACTATCTTTATTTTTCTTAGTTATTTTATCTTGTAGTCTATTCTGTCTGTTTCCTGTGCCCCCTCTGATTGGGCCATGCGGGATTGTCGACTTAGGTCAACTGGTCCCCCTGGGTAGCACTACCCGTCGGATTGGGTTTTCGCCCGAACTTCGCCATTTTCTCCAGACCTGATCCGACGCCCTTTTCGCCTGAATTTTTGCCCCGCGTATAGAGGAAGGATCCCCAATCTTTGCATGTCTCTCTTCTCTTCGATCCGAGCCTCGATTCGCGGGCCATGCCTCCTCCTTGTCGGACCCCCACGCTTATATAACCTGCATGACCCCTCTCCTTTTCCACCACCATTTTGTTGTGCCACTTCTTCCGTTGCACCCATCTCCCTTTCCCAGAGTGACAGCAAGAGAGAGGGGACGAGGGGAGCATATCGTGCATGGAAACCCAAGGTCATGCAAGCTTTGCCTCCGCTCCGCCGCAAGGAGCTCCAGCCTCTGGCATCGCCAGCCATCGAGGCCAAGACCCCCGTGGATTGTCATCCACACTCCCAGGCATACACATCCATCCTCAGGTAGTTCATTTCCCGCTTATTTCCCTTGAATCCGCTACATCTCTGTCGAACAGAGTAGGCTCTGTACTTCACATCTCTGGCACATCCCGACCACACTCTGCCTCACTTCAATGGCCTATCACTTCTACGCTTGCTCCATGACCCCTCATGTGGCTACAACATCGAGTTGGAGCCCCATTAGTAGGTCGATTCCCTCGCTTTGCCGGAGACCTGTTCATTCACCCGCTACCTCGGTTCTTATTATTTGTAGTGCTCTAACCCTTGTCAGAGCTATTTCTCCAAGCACGACAATTTTTCCTACAGGGTTTGTGCGCAGACAGGACTCATCTGGAGGCCAAAGCAGTTCCAGGAAGCTTCAGCTCCACCACGTCTCCCCAAGACCCTCTCTTCGGTCCTGGGCTCTTTTGAGCCTTCCAGTCGCCACGGAGCGTCATCCTCAATCGATTCTACTCCTCCGCAGCTCGAGAGAACGCATGAGGCAAGCACCATTGACAACAGAAGCTCGTAGGAGGCGAGCTCTTCCAGACTGCCCCTCTGTCGTCCGATTAGGCTCCCCCTCCAGTTCTAATCTCCTCCGCCCATCATCGGGAGGATCCTTGAGCATCAGATCCAACTGAGGATCTCATCTATGCCCTCCAACACCGAAGCAGTATCCTTCCATCCCAACTATTCGATCATAAGTGGAATGATATCGCCCATTGGATCGCGTATAATAAACGGTAACTCGCACTTAGGCCCTTATCATTCCTGTTTTTATTATTTAGTCCTGTAAAAATTGGTAGTAGTTTAAAATAGTTTGGTAACGTTGCAGTTCGACCCTTGCACTTTTCCCTATTTGTATTTTAGTCCTGTCTGATTGAACACATGTACGGTATCACGTTTATAATGGTGTTTTTGCATGATATATTCTTGTGTTCTTAACTGTTATGTTTTGAATAGAAGTTTTGGATATTTGCAGTTATACTCCTGTGCATGAATATTCTGCATGTGCGTGAATTTATTGGATAAATTGCAAGTTTATCCCTAGGCTTTTAATACCTATTACGATTTGGCCCTAGAACTTTCATATATTTGCAAGTAGGTCCCTATATGATGTGTGTGTGTGTTGTTTTTAATCGAATAATTAATAAATTAACTCTAAAAATTCCATAAAAAGTGCAGTTAGCTCCTGCTAACACATAATATTTATGGTAATTATTGTGACGCAATTTAGTTTTATTTGATATTTTCTAAGTATAAAAAACCTTTAAAAAGTGTTTTGTCTATTTTCTAAATTAGCAAAAATAATATAAAAATGGTCTTAAAAATTCCATAAAAATTTCTGTGTACTTGTTTTTGCGTGTTTTCATTTCAATCCCATTTTTGTTGCATTATCTTTTATAAAAAATCCTAAAAAGCTAAAAAGTCGAAAAATCTTATAAAAATCATTAAAATTTCTAAAAAATAAAAAATAGGATTCAATTGTTGTGTGTAGATATTTTTATTTTCTTTTTCATAAAAATCACATCTAGGACTTTAAGGCGTTTTTACTATTTTAAACTTGCCATTTAATCCAGGTTGTACATTGTTTCCTTTTGATCTTATTTTATTTTTATAAAATCATATAAAAATTGGAAAAACCTCAGAAAATCATCAAAAACATCCGAATATTTGAAAAATATATAAAAAAATTTTCTAATTTTTGAGTTTTCTAGTTTTAATAGAAATTGTTAAAGCATGTTTTTGCCTTGATCTTTTTATTTGTTTTCTCATTTTGAAAATATAAAAAAAAATTTGCAAATTAAAAACGACAAAAATATGCCTTTTATTTTATGATTAGGACTACTTCGTAGGTTTCACTCGTGCTCCTTGTGTTCGACCATGATCATTATACCAGGTTAAATAAATAGCGGAGACCGCTAACATTTGATTTTGTGCTTGACTGTTTTATTTGTGCGGTCTTAATTTTTCTTGTTGATTGCGCTTCGCAGTTTGGGTCGCAACGACCTCTCGAGATTTACCTGACACCTTAACCTGAGTCGCAAGGCACGCCATCACCGCCCTCACGATTGCATCGTGGGTTTCTAATTAGACTACTATTATGTTATAAAGCAACTAGTCCAAATAATATATATATATATATATATATATATATATGATATGTATGACATTTGATGGTGCATACAAAAAAATAATTTATGTATAGTGTGAGATATATACATTTGTCTATATATTTTATTTATATTTCAAGTATATGTAAGTGTATATTATATGTATTATTTCTTTTCGGTTTGATTATCCGGTTCAAGCACTTATTTCTTACTGGTCTAGCTAATTCAATTTTAAATAATGATGACATCATAATCTGGTTGAACCGGTTTGATTACATAGTTCAACCTGATCCGATCATTTCGATAAGATTTCCTATTCGGTGTCCGGTTCGATTTCAAAAATATTGGTTGTGAGTGAAGATAGCATCTATGAGGTGTCTACTATGAGAGTGTGAGCAGAGGAGGTGTGTGTGTTGGGGGGAGGGTGGTGTTGTGAGCGGAAATGGTGTTTGTGAGGGGAGTTGTGTCTAGAGGTGGCATCTGTAAGGTTGGATGTGAGGGGGCCATGAGCGGAGGTGAATTTAGGAGTGTTCATAGAACGGATACTCGAACCGTTTGATCATGACCACCAACCCACCATTATCAGGACACAGGTCAACCCATACCGACGTGTATCCATATCAAACATGTATCTGTATTATATGTGAATGGATCGCAAGTATCCACGGATATCTATGAAACTATTTACTTTGAATCATTGGGGTGTTTCCTTTAATGAACTAATATGTAAATGTCATCATAATTTTTTATAATATTAACTCTTCATCTTATAACTACAATTACTTATTTAAGAACTTTACTCGTTAACTTACAATATCATAATATATATATATATATATATTGCATTAATCATAGTTGTTGGTATTGTATCATGTTCATGACCAAATCGATAAATTTGCTAACAAAAAATACTAGCAACTACGATAGTAATTATGATGGAAATTTTACTAAGGATTACCACGGCTGTTGTAATTATTTGTTAGTCATATTATTCCATCCAAAAATAAAACTACTACAATTATTACCAACTGATGTGGCCGGACAAAAGTAGACTTTTGTATTACATAATTAATAGATGAAGGTGTTGAAGATGTCAAAGATAATATGAATCGAAGGAATGATTCTAAGTACTGACACCATCATTTGGGAGTTCGTGTAACGGATGAAATTTTTGGAAGATAATAAAATAATTAAAATAAAAAACTAAATCACATCACCCTTAAAGATAATGCATGATAAGATAAAAAGAGATAAAATAGCCAACAACTCAAGTTAGTTGTTTCTTTATCTCTTAATTAAGTCCAATTTATTATTATTAATTATCTCACGGATTGTGCATATAAATACCATGGGACTCTAATGACTTCCCCACACATTGCCTTGGGAGAGATAGTCTAGAGAGAGAGAGAGAAAGAAAGAGAGAAGTCGGCGACGACATTCTTTCGTCGTGTCTTTTCCGAATTTAGCATCGACAACCCTCTCCGTTAACGCTGGAGTTTTGATCCGACGAAATTGTAGTAACAACGACGTGGTCGACAACGGTCTGAATTTGCTGGAATCTTGGTCAACGAATTTCTTGCGTCGATGAGGTATGTGTCGAACACATAGGATTGTTAAGTGGTATTTTGTGTTGATTCTTGATTTAGAAATTACAGCTTATAGTAGTATGTGTTGAACCCTTTAGGCTTCGTACCACGTAATATCGTTTCACGTAAACTGAAAGTAAGATTCATTGTAGGTCATGCACAAATATTCAGATCACATAATATATTACTAAATGCATTAATGGTCGTAAGATGTAATTTCTAACATCCTTAGTTAGCATCAAAGAATACATATATCTGATTCTATATGCATTGATTTCGAGATTAACGTGGACTGATGAAAATTGTTCATCAATTATGGACCAACCCTTCTCACTAATTGTTAAACCAACATTTTAGTTTATGAGTGATTTCTGTCTAAATATTATGGACGCTATTAAGATCATTATTGTATAAACCCCATACATTGATTTTCTGACTATGATGAGGTTTATCTTGCTTCCGATCAAATAATCATTACATGGAGTATATGTTTCGGTAGCATGAATCGAAGAGGAAGAAAAGCTTGAAGGTTATTTACGCATGTTAGTATTTATTTAAATAATTATCTAAACATAATGTAGACTGTATGTCGTGGGATATTGGTATTCATCCAACGTAAATGTGTGGGTCAATTAACTTCATAATGCATTTGGTTTGCTCATTGTTAACGGATTCTTAACCTTATTTAATTCTACTTATTAATAAAAATATATAACATTACGTATATAATATACTGTTAATTAGTGTGTGATTCCATTGGAATGATATGTTATAATGTACACCCGGATCTTAAGTTATACATGGAATGTACAATATGCATTGTAATTCAAGTAACCATCTCATATCATGTCACACGAATTTAGTTCCAGGATACTCGAGATTAATGATATGATTTTGTTATTTATAGTTTTTTAAATAACAAGTATAATAATAATATTATTTGTAAGGTCTTACAAAGATATCAAGAATAATGACAAAATACCGGTAAGCGGAGCTAAGTGCTACACCTAACGGTGGGAGCCACCTCTAGAGTCCGTTATCAGGGGCCTAAAGGGCCAACGCCTACTGGGGGCGTGAGGCAAAAGATAAGTCCTCTACAGTTGTATCTACACTGTCATGTTCTGTATTGTTTATAGACCGCTTGTGCCGGCGGTAAACCATCAAAGACATCAAAGCTGCCAAAGAATTAACAATCAAGACCACTCTAAACATTAAAAATGTTAGGGGCATATGTGTAATAAATGTTAATATTATGTGCATATATGCAACTATGTTACTGTTATGGACATATATTTAAGTTCTTTTAATGTTAAGTGCATGTGTGCAACGACATACGTGCAATTTATGTTAAGGCTAAGGGCATGTGTGTAACTATGCTAATGATACGGGCATACATACAAATTTATGTTAAGGCTAAGGGCACATATGCAATTATGCTAATGATATGGGCATACATACAAATTTATGTTAAGCTAAGGGCACGTGTGCAATTATGCTAATGATATGGGCATACATGAAAATTTATGTTAAGCTAAGATCATGTGTGCAATTATGTTAATGATATGGACATATATGCAATTTAAGTTAATGTTAAGGGTATATATGCAATTTAAGTTAATGTTAAGGGTATATGCATATTTATGTTAACATTGTGGACATACATGCAATATGACAAAACTTATGGGTATATACATAATTATAGTATGCAACGCTTGGATATGAAAAAAATATACTTCTTATACATCTTTAAATTAATTGATGATATCTATGATGATTTTTGACTTGTGTCAATCAAAATAGTTTATATAACATGGTAAGGATATAGTTAACTAAATTTATAAGTCTTTATTGTTGTTTTAATTACCATTATGCTATGTACGGAATAGTTAGATGTGACTCGATTTTTATGCTAGCCGGCTTGACTTCAACTTGGCACATACTGAGCGTTAAGCTCATAACATGTATTATTACTCTTTTTTAGGGGAACGTGAAGATTAAGTTAGTTACGCTTCAAGGGAGACTTCATCGTCACCAAAAAGTAGAATCAGTACGGGACTAATGTTGGTTCGATTTGGAAGGATATCATTATGCCCACTGGAATAGGAAATCGTAGATGTGATTCATCTACTTTATTTAAGGAACTCTTGGACTCATGTCCTTATTAATAATATGGAAAGAAAGTTTTTTTTAGGTCCATTATTTACTGCTCTTATGTTATAATTAATGCTATGAGTAACGATCCTGAAATGTCCGCTGAGTTCACACTTCCGCATTATTCTCGGACGATCGGGTTCGTTACAAGTCGTATCCGAGCAAGATTTCCTCTGGGCAAGAGATATCCGACCGAATAAAACTTAGGTTCATTAGGTTATAAAATCTAAGTATTCGACCGAACATTTCACACTTCGTCACTACAGATGGCCCATTATCGTGGGAATGAGGCGAATGGAAACTGCGAATCTTCATCGACCCACGAGATGGCAATGGACATGCAATGGCTGGCAATCATAGGGTGCGCAATTTTTTGGTTAGCTTAATTAGTACAAAACCCTCTATGATGCAACTTGAGTATTTGGAGGTTGTACAAGATTTTCTGATATTTTTCAGACGACCTTCCAAGTCTTACGCCTAGAAGAGAGATTGACTTCACTATTGATGTATTATCAGGTACTACACACAACTCTAAGTCACCTTACAGAATGGCTCATGCTGAGTTGGATGAGATGAAAAAGAAATTGCAAGAATAATTAGATAAAGGATTCTTGAGATCAAGTGTTTCTCCTGGGGTGCTCCTGTCTTATTCAAGAGAAAAAAGGACGGATCCCTTAGACTTCGCATTGATTACCGAGCTTTGACTAAATTCACCATAAAAAATAAGTACCCGCTACCACACATTGATGATCTATTCGATTAATAGCAGCAAGCAGCAGTCTTCTCCAAGATTTACCTACGGACTAGTTACATCAACTTAAGATTAGGAATGAAGACATATCAAAGACAACATTCAGGACAAGATACATGCACTATGAATTCCTAGTGTAGCCTTTTGGCCTCATAAATGTGTCTGCTGCATTTATGGAGTTGATGAATTGGGTATTCTGAGAATACATGGAACGTTTGCAATTATCTTTGTTGATGATATATTGGT
Organism: Ottelia alismoides; assembly: GCA_037367405.1. NCBI lineage: Eukaryota > Viridiplantae > Streptophyta > Magnoliopsida > Alismatales > Hydrocharitaceae > Ottelia > Ottelia alismoides. The sequence continues at coordinate 639,078 of JAZKJV010011103.1, read as the reverse complement.
TTATTCACCTGATATGGAACAACACCGAGTACATCTCAGATTGGTTCCTGAGATATTGCGACAACATCAGCTTTATACCAAATTATCCAAGTGTGACTTTCAACTTCAGGAAGTTGCATTCATTGGTCATGTTGTATCCGAGAATGGTATTTCTGTGTATTCCGCAAAGGTGGATATTTTGAAGTGGAATCAACCAAAGAATGTCTCATAAATCCGTAGTTTTATGGGATTGACAGGGTATTATATGGGAGTCATTCAAAAAAATTTTCAGGATCTCCCTACCATTGATTCGATTGTTGAGGAAGGATGTAAAGTTTGAATGGTCAGAGAAGTGCCAACAAAGCTTTCAAGAGTTAAAGCAACGATTGACGACTGCTCCTATACTCACGCTATCATCGGTTAGTGATGGATTTGTGATCTACACAGATGCATCAGGCTCTGGTTTGAGATGTGTCCTCATGCTGCATGGAAAAGTTGTGGCTTACGCTTCCCGGCAGTTGAAGGAAGCTTAAAAAAATATACGACACATGATTTAGAGCTTGCAACAGAAATTTTGCGCCAAAGATTTGGCGTCATTATTTATATGGAAAGAAATTTGATATATTTATTGATCACAAAAGTCTCAAGTATACCTTCTCGCAGAAGGAACTGAATTTGAGGCAAAGACGATGGTTGTAGTTTTTGTCAGGCTATGATCTTTCCATTGACTATCATCCAGGAAAGGCAAATGCAGTCGTTGATGCCCTAAGCAGGAAGTGTGAAGGGAAGCTCGCAAGTACGAAATTGCAATGGCAGTTAATTAAAGATTTAGAGGAATGGAACCATTATATTTAAAGAAGGACTAGAGTTCTTATGGTTTGAATGAAAAATCCACTCTTCATTGGTAGAGAAGGTTATTTTGGCTCAGAAGGATGATAATGACCTCCAAAGATTGATAATCTCTTCTCAAAAAGAAGGATTTGATTTCTCAATTGGGGTATATGGAGCATTGAGGTTCCGTAATAGACTATGGGTTCCTGATAATAGTGAACTAAAGCAAGAAATTCTTGAAGAGACTAACAGGTCCATGTATACCATTCATCCTGGTACAATAAAGATGTATAAAGATTTACAACGAAATTTTTGGTGGTCGAAGATGAAAAAGGACATTGCAAAATTTGTATATGTCTGTCTTATTTGTCAACAAGTAAAAATTGATCACCAAAAGCTTGCAGGTCTGTTGCAATCGCTAAAGATCCCCGAATGGAAATGGAGCATATCATCATGTATTTTATCACCGCACCGCCAAAGACAAATAAAGGTCACTTTGATACAATTTGGGTGATTGTTGATCGATTGACTAAATGGACGCATTTCTTACCCATTCGTTTGAATCAGTCTACAGAGAGCCTTGCTGAATTATTTGTGAATGAGATAGTGAAATTGCATAGTGTTCTGGTATTAACTATGTCAGACAGTGACACAAGATTTACCTCACGGTTATGAAAAAGCATGCAGTATGCTTTGGGTACAAGTTTGAAGTTCGGCACATCATTTCATCCTCAGACCGATGGACAGTCTGAAAGAACAATCCAGACATTAGAAGATATGTTGAGAGCTTATGCCCTAGACTTTGGGATCGACATTTACCTTTAGTTGAATTTGCTTATAATAACATCTATCATACAAGCATTAAGATGGCTATATATGAATCTTTATACGGTAGACCTTGAGTTCCCCATTGTGTTGGAGCGACGTAGGTCAAAATACGTATTGGGATCTGAATTAGTCCAGACTTGCACAAAGGGGATAGATGTAATTTGAAAGAGACTTTTAGCTGCTCATAGTAGACAAAAGTCTTATGCTGATTGTCGAAGACGAGATTTGAATTTTGAAATAGGTGATCATGTGTTTTTAAAGATTTCTCCTACCAAGGGAGTAGTGTGATTCAGTAAAAAGGGAAAATTGAGTCCTAGATATGTGGGGCCTTTCGAGATAATAAAGAAAGTGGGAGAAGTAGCATATCAAGTTGCACTTCCACCTCCTTATTCCAAGTTACATGATATTTTTCATGTATCAATGTTAAGGAACTATAATCCTAATCTAGCGCACGTGATCGAGCATAAAGTTCCGGACATTCAGCCGAATCTGACATATGAAGGAAGACCAGTTCGTATCATAGACCGTAAGGAGTATCAGTTGGGTCGTCACATAGTTCCGATGGTCAAAGTACTTTGCAGTACCATAAGAGGGAAGAAGCGACTTGGGAGTTGGAGGACGAAATGCGTCAACATTATTTGCATCTTTTTGGTAAGTCTCTTTTTACAGTATAAATTTCGAGGACAAAATTTCTTTAAGGAGGGTAGATTGTAACGGATGAAATTTTTTGAAGATAATAAAATAATTAAAATAAAAAACTAAATCACATCGCCCTTAAAGATAATACATGATAAGATAAAAAGAGATAAAATAACCAACAACTCAAGTTGGTTGTTTCTTTATCTCTTAATTAAGTACAATTTATTAATATTAATTATCTCACGATTGTGCCTATAAATACCATGGGACTCCAATGACTTCCCCACACATTGCCTTGGGAGAGAAAGTCTAGAGAGAGAGAGAGAAAGAGAGAAGTCGGCGACAACATTCTTTCGTCGTGTCTTTTCCGAATTCAGCATCGACAACCCTCTCCGTCAATGCTGGATTTTTGATCTGACGGAATTGTAGGAACAACGATGTGGCCGACAACGATCTGGATTTGCTGGAATCTTGGTCGACGAATTTCTTGCGTCGATGAGGTATGTGTCGAACACATAGGATCGTTAAGTGGTGTTTTGTGTTGATCCTTGATTTAGAATTTATAGCTTATAGTAGTATGTGTTGAACCCTTTAGGCTTCGTACCACGTAATATCGTTTCACGTAAACCGAAAGTAAGATTCATTGATGGTCGTGCACAAATATTCAGATCACATAATATACTACTAAATGCATTAGTGACCATAAGATGTAATTTCTGACATCCTTAGTTAGCAGCGAAGAATACATATATCTGATTCTATATGCATTGATTTCGAGATTAGCGTGGACTGATGAAAATTGTATATCAATTATGGACCAACCCTTCTCACTAATTGTTAAACCGACATTTTAGTTTATGAGTGATCTCTATCTAAATATTATGGACGATATTAGGATCATTATTGTATAAATCCCATACATTAATTTTCTTACTATCACGAGGTTTATCTTGCTTCCGATCAAATAATCATTACTTGGAGTATATGTTTCGTAGCATGAATCGAAGAGGAAGAAAAGCTTGAAGGTTATTTATACATGTTAGTATTTATTTAAATAATTATCTAAACATAATGTAGACTGTATGTCGTGGGATATTGGTATTCATCAAACGTGAATGTGTGGGTCAATCAACTTCATAATGCATCTGATTTGCTCATTGTTAACGGATTCCTAACCTTATTTAATTCTACTTATTAATAAAAATATATAACATTACGTATATAATATACTATTATTTAGTGTGTGATTCCATTGGAATGATATGTTATAATGTACAACCGGATCTTAAGTTATACGTGGAATGTACAATATGCATTGTAATTCAAGTAATCATCTTATATCATGTCACACGAATTTAGTTCCAGGATACTCGAGATTAATGATATGATTTTGTTATTTATAATTTTTAAATAACAAGGATAATAATAATATTGTTTGTAAGGTCTTACAAAGATATCGAGAATAATAGCACAATACTGGTAAGCGGAGCTAAGTGCTACACCTAACGGTGGGAGCCACCTCTAGAGTCTGTTTATCAGGGGCCTAAAAGGCCAACGTCTACCGGGGACGTGAGGCAAAAGATAAGTCCTCTACAATTGTAGCTACACTGTCATGTTATGTATTGTTTATGGACCGCTTGTGCCAACGGTAAACCATCAAAGCCATCAAAGCCGCCTAAGAATTAAGAATCTAGCCCACTCTAAACATGAAACATGTCAGGGGTATATGTGCAATATATATTAATATTATGTGCATATATGCAGTTATGTTAATGTTATGGACATATATTTAAGTTCTGTTAATGTTAAGTGCATGTGTGCAAGGGCATACATGCAAGTTATGTTAAGGCTAAGGGCATATGTTTAATTATGCTAATGATATGGGCCTACATGCAAATTTATGTTAAGGCTGAGGGCACGTGTGCAATTATGCTAATGATATGAGCATACATACAAATTTATGTTAAGCTAAGGGCACGTGTGCAATTATGCTAATGATATGGGCATACATGAAAATTTATGTTAAGCTAAGGTCATGTGTACAATTATGTTAATGATATGGACATGTATGCAATTTAAGTTAATGTTAAGGGCATATGTGCAATTTAAGTTAATGTTAAGGGTATATGCGTATTTATGTTAACATTGTGGACATACATGCAATATGGCAAAACTTATGGGTATATTATAGTATGCAACGCTTGGATATGAAAGAAATATACTTCGTATGCATCTTTAAATTAATTGATGATATCTATGATGATTTTTGACTTGTGTCAAGCAAAATAGTTTATACACCATGGTAAGGATATAGAGAACTAAATTTATAAGTCTTTATTGTTGGAATAATTACCATTATGTCAGGTATGGAATAGTTAGATGTGACTCGATTTCTATGCCAGCCGGCTTGACCTCAACTCGGCACATATTGAGCGTTGAGCTCATAACATGTATTATTACTCTTTTTCAGGGGAACGAGAAGATTAAGTTAGTTATGTTTCAAGGGAGACTTCACCGTCATCAAAATCAGTATGTGACTATTGTTGATTCGATTTGGAAGGATATCATTATGCCCACTGGAATAAGGAAATCGTAGATGTGATTCATTTAGTTTATTTAAGGAACTCTTGACTCATGTCCTTATTAATAATATGGATAAAAAATTTTTTTAGGTCCATTATTTACTGCTCTTATGTTATGATTAATGCTACGAATAACGATCCTGAAATGTCCGCTGAGTTCACACTTCCGCATTATTCTCGGACGATCGGGTTCGTTACAGTTCGCGACAACAGTGGGAGGACTAAATGTATTATATAATAATTAAAACTAGACCAATTGCAATAGCAACGATCATTTTAATTAAAACCCACTATCCATGGTAGTGCATACTTCGATTCAAGGTAAATCAATCTCAATAATTAAAATCCATATCCAACGAATTACACACTAAGTTAACATGCTCGGCTCATCGCACCTTGATTCCGATCTAGATGCTTGAATTGTACCCATGCATCGACAAAGCCCCAACAGGAGTTCCATAGAGTATCCCACAGTAAGTGGAAACTTCATAGTTGAATTTGTTATTGATGTTGGCTCAAAGTGCCTCCTCATCCATTTCAAAGTCGGGTCTGGTCGGCCTTTTTGTTTATATTTGCAGGTCCAGGTTGGACTCGTCTTGACTCCACAATTTCAATAAAATGTAGGCCCAGGTTCGACCCATGTAAAAAAATAGGTTCGGATCGGTCCGATTTTATGTTTGTAGGAAATTTAATGAACCAGTGAATTAGATTATCAATTTTAAATAAAATGGTTAATAACCAGTAGATAATATATCTATTCTTATACCTTTTCGATAACCCATGCCTATGCATATCCATTTGTGCACCCACATAAACCTATTCAAATCACTTATGGGTACATGTGGGCTTGGATCGGGTATCTAACCTGTATAATTTGATGGGGTATCCAGAAACCCAAGATCGTTTTTTGCGGATCGTGGCAAATACACATTTAACTCCTTAACCCTTTGGTGGCATTTGATTCAGAGATAAACATGAATAAGGATGGAGAATAAGGAGAATAAGGGTATTTTCTCTATTCGGCTGGAAAGTTATAAATAAGGTGGAATAAGGATAGGTGGAATAAAGATAAGAATAAGGGTGGAATAAGGTGAAATAATGTGATGTGCATGAGAATAGTCGCACTCTTTAGAACCACGCTGAATAGAGAATTGACCCCTTATTCTAATACATATTCTCTTAACGAACATGATGCTAGAGTAGTGCATGCGAGGGTGGTTTGTGAGGATGGGTTGTGAGTGTGGATAGTGATTGTGGTAGTAGTTGTGAGGGTGATGCGAGTTGAGGTATGAGGGTGGTGTGTGAGTGAAGGTGGTGTGAGGGGAACTATGAGAGGTGGTTGTTGTGAAGGGGGGTTATGAGTGTAAATGATGTCTATAAGAAGGGGTTTAAAAGGGAGCGGTGAGTGGAGGTGGTGTCTGTGAAGGTAGTTGTAAGGGAGGTCAAGAAGGTTTTGTGATTGTGGGGAGGGTTGTAAGGGGAGTTGATATCTAAATTAATGTTTTTGAAATTGAACCAGAGTCTGAATCAGAAATCTTGATGAAAAGGTCAGATCGGGTTGAACAATGGAATCGAATCAGTTCAACCATATGATGATGTCGCCATTCTTAAAAATGGATTGGAACGAACTGGTAGAAAAAGGTGGTTGAACTTGCTAATCGAACCGAATATGTACAAAATAAATACTCAAATATAGTTGAAATAGATATAAAATACATCGCTAATATATATATATATCTTATAGTATACGTAAAATATTTTTTTAATATGCAACATTAAATGTTATACATATAAATATAAATATAAATATAAATAAATATATATGTATGTATAGGGGCCCCTTCCAATGAGGTGGGTCTTTCCTGAAATTCAGAAAGCTACTGCCAAATTTGTAAATTGTGCAACAATTTTGTAAATTTAAACTGTACATTATAAAATAATGATGATCATACAGTTTGTAAAATATATCATCTATATTGTAACAAACATTTTTTGTCAAATATACTAATGTTTTCATAAATCTTTCTTGATATACATATTATGTTAATATTTATTATTAAATTCATGGAGTTAAAAATTGTAAAATAAATAGAAAAAAAACCAAACTGACGTGGCTTTCCATGCATCCAGGAAAGGTCCACCTTATTGGAAGTTTCGCCTATATATTGTAATATATATATATATATGTATGTATATATATAGCTTTTAAATAATATGCTCAAAACTTGTGGCGAAGTAATTGGTTAGAGGCTCGATGTGGGTTGATGAAAGTCATAAGTTCAACGACTAAGATTTACATTTATTTTGAATACATTCAAAATAATTACGGTTTTATTTCGGTTGAGGTTAAATCGGATTTTATATTGAAAACTTGACATTTCAACCAAACCCGATTTAATTTTCAAAACACTGATCTCAATCTACTTAAGTTGAATATTTTATCATTTTATTTGTTTTATAAGAATCAAATTTTGTTGATATGTTTTTATTTACTTCTTCACCAATGTATCATGTTACAAATGTAATTTGTGGGTTGGTTGAGAGACTAAGATTTGAACATGGCTCCAGAGAACCCGGCATCTGATTTTAATAAATATACCAAAATTTCAGGTGCGGAAGATCATTATATCGATGATTAACCATGCATGACTATGTTTAAAAAGTAACTAGAGTGCAGACCCGTGCTATACACGGGTATAGAGTATTATCAATCCATAATTATTGAAAAATCTCATTACATAGTTATAAGCTATTTAGATTATTTAACATTTTTATTTTAAAAATTGATTTGAAGGGTTGTAAGAAATCAACTAATTGTTAACGTAAAAATTATCTTAAAATAGGTAGATGTAAAATAAGTATCTGTTATAAAGCTAAGCATGACTTAATATTCATAATAATACTTGTGAAAACCTTTAAGTGTAAATCCTCATTTATTTATTTGAAAAATTATTCTTAGAATTTTATAGAGGTCTTACCAGTTTTTACAATTGCAAAAAATATCTCTGAGATATGATTTATGATAGATCAGACATTATGTAGGACTGATATTCATAAAATTTCAGATGTATCCTTGTTATAAATATTTTTGAATATATATATATATACACATATGAGGTTGGATCATTTATTAGAAATATTCTTTAAAATAATGAATTCTGAATTTTAACGACCATAATAAAAGTAAGAAATTATGAAGATCATGACATATTTATACTAAGGGTGTATTGAATACAAAAAGATCTCACATTATAAGTGGAATCAATTTTGACTCATGAATTTTGTTCGTATCGATTTTTCTTAATATATATATATTACAGAAGTTTCTAAAAATTCCCAGATGATACATAAAGTAAAGTAATCTGTCTCAATTTGGAAATTTCATTCCAACGAGAACATATACATGTGCGGTTGGTTTACATACTATACTTATGATTTATACTCTTATCAAACATGTACATCCTGCAATATTTTAAACTGAAATCAATTTCGTTGCGAGGAATTCTGGTTATGCATGTTATGATGTAATGATATTCCCGGTCCTCTCTACTCCTTCGCAAAGATATTATAAGATCTTGATCATGGTATATTTTGGAATTAACAGATTGTACTCAAAGTCGTATATTAATGCATGGGAACATATGATTTAGGTCGATATTTGGAAGGGGATATATCACCATAGAGAATTATATAATGTTGTACAGTACATAAATTTTGACATCAAAATAATATATCGCAAGTCAAAATTCTGATAGTTTATTGCAATATCTCATGTATATAATATGAGGGAGTATAAGACATATGACAGGATTTCCATTCATTTAAACTAGAGTACAAATTCATGCAATTGCAAAGTATGAAATATGATATGCATTGGAAAGTATGAGTTTGTGTGATATCCAGTAGAGGTTGTTGCATCAACAATGGATAATATAGCATAAGATCGCACATACTTACACCACTATGAATTCAAAATAAATAATTTCTAACGTGATATAAAATAATGTATGACATAAGAAAGCACATGTCCAATATTGTGTATCATGACTATATATTCATGTTAGATTGTAACGTGAATATGTCATGCATCCTAATGTAAAGAGTGCCCCTCCACTTCCAATAGTTCGGCGGAAATCATATCATGTTGTAATGTAGCATGATGTAAAGAGTACTTGAACGCTGCCAGCATGACAGTTTATCATTGACATAGTCAGTTGCTTTCCTCATGCCATTCATATTATTTATTTGAGAAGCATGAGATTGTAACAAAACGTATTTACAATTCCGACGATTGAACAATACATCCTGATAACATGATAAGAAAATATATAGATGTTGACTTGAGTATTACGATCTTACCCTGTATGCAAATTTGAAATCGTGCATTTTATATCATGATAATATCAGGCATCTTATATATGGAAGGAGTAACAAAGCACTTCCTGTAAGGAGATCATATGGGGCATGTACTTGATTTCTTCAGAGCATCAGACTCAACGGGTGATGAAAATTTGCTGGGAATGACGAAGGTTACTATAGAAGATGGGGACACACGTGACAATGTATTCGAATATATATGCTATTGATGTTTAGATAATACATCGTAAAGGTGCTCTTTGTTTCTACAAAAGATGACAAGAACCATTACATCGTAATAGAGGGTTCAAGCACAACAACAGTTGCAGAAGAAGGCCTAGCCGAAGTGGAAGAGGTATCATGCTGAGGATATGTAAATTCGGTGGGTAACGTGAAAATAGAAACATAGGTGTCAAGCATTTGCAATGGTAATCATCGTTGCAGTAAAGAGAGTAGGGGATCTACGAACCATACACTACAAGGAAACACAAGTTGTGGCTACAGAACTATGCCCACGAATGTGGGGTTTGTGGCAACGGAATTGGGCTCTGGCCACAGCACGTCATTGCCAGTAGTCGTAGCTACAAGTATCGTCGCGAGAGTTCTCTAACCATGAATATGTCGTGGCCGCTACAAGTGACCACAGAACTTGTCGTGGCCACAACTCTTGTATGAAGACTTTGGCCACGAATTGTAGCTACGAGAAACTAGTGATCACGGAATTATCGTGACCGCAAGTTTCCGTAGCCACATTCCGTGATCACAACTCATTTTTCTGGTAGTGATAGGCAGAGGTGTCTAACAAAAATGTTTGAAAAAATAAGGATTGAAGACTATCGCCCCACTCCTCATCTGGTGAGATCTGAGGAGTATGGCCGGCCAGAATGGTCATGTTTTGGAGGCCGTCAGTGAAGAAGCAATAGCAGAAACATCAGAAGCGAGGAGGGACGGTGATCAAGGAACTTCAGCCGTGGCTGGTGGCGACGACATTGAAAGCAGGGATGCCAAAGCCGGCCCTAAGAACCATCGTCAGAGGAGGCGAAGGACGCTGACGTGGATGAAATATTAGCCCAGGGTTAGAGGGAAATGGCTTCCGAATGGAACACCCGGAGAATGTCATGCGTATGGTGCAGGGGTAATGGAGGTTTTGGATGAAGGACAAAATATGAATTTTCTTAACAAAAAATTAATAAGCGGGGGGAGCACCATCCCCTGCTTAATATATAATAATAGATGAGTGAGATAGCGTTGAGCAAAATCGCTGCCAGGATTGATATAAAAGTCTAATAAATAATGAAAATAATTTCAGTATTATTGATTATCAATTAACTTATATTTTTATTTTGAATTGATAGAAAAGAATAATAAATAATGAAAATAATTTCAGTACTGATTATTAATAAGTATGAGAGTTTTCATTTCTTAATGTTAGATTTTCAGATATATTAAAAAAATTGACGTAAAATTCAAGCCGAATGAGTAAATATTATAAAATGAATATATTATTTATCCATGCAATAAAAAAGCAATGTATATTTTATCAAATGATTTTCCTACCACTTAGGTATCTGTATAGAAAAATAATGCCATCTATAAAGTTCGACTTTCAACGATGTTCCTCGAGATATTTACAAATATATTAGCTATTTCTTATATAAAATATAATATATATTTGATCAAATATGATTTATTAATTATTGAGAAAAATTCAATACATAAATTTAATTCTTCGGAATATAATCTACTATCATGATAGTTGAGATAGCATAGCTTTATTCCGTAACAATGTAATGTTATCTTCATCCAGTGAGCAGCGAAGCGTGAATCTTGATACATTAGTATCATTAGAGGTAAATATATGGATTAAACTCCATGGAATAATAGTTCATGTGCCTTGGTGGGCGGAGCTAGACTTCTAGGGGTCTGTTTGCTTGCCAAGGTATAATGGGTATTCTGGCATTACCGTTAGCTCCAACAATACATTCTTGGGATGGGATTACTTGTATTGACTTTACAATTTCTTTGATATAATATTTTTAACCATGTTCAAATACAATTATTAACATAAACCATTTTCTAATGATTAAAAAAGTTAATATAACACATAAGCAATGTCACATCACATCAGAATTATCATTCCAACCCTCTTAATCATCCAAATAGGTACTATTTATAGGGGGATACCTCAACCCAGCTCAACCCAGTTACCAACACAGGTCCCTAAAGTAAAACCTAATCCAATAACAAGTGGGCAAGATTGAAATGATGGTGAATAATTGGGTTTTTATCAATTGGATCTTTTTTAACTTCTACAATAGTAGTTATGTTGCTTTCTTTTTTGCAATATCAGTTGTGCTCCTATCTTCTTACAAATTCTCAATCATGACCTTCTGTTAAGGTAAAATATGGACATAACTTATATTTTTAAAAGAACAAAACTATGAATCTTATAAAAAAATATAAAATTACAACTCATATTTAAAAAAAGGAAGCCATAAAAGTTGAGAAAGGTATAAGTGATGAAAACCCTAAATAAAATTTGTCTTAGACTCCAAACACCATAAGCAAAGTGGGCGTAACTCGATGGGATTAAAATTACACGTGCATCACACTATCGACTTTTTTAAAAAAAACTACTAATTTTCTCTGATCGTACTTGGGAGGTGTCTTAGCTTTTGCATGGAAAACCGACGCGTGTAGGTGGCAAAAGGCGTCGGCACAGCACGTTAATGGGCCTCCCTGGAATGGGCCCGGACAGCGTATGGCTTAACAAAAACACAAAGCCACGTTCTGCTGCTGATTAGGAAAAAGATACCCAGTGGAAGCCACCACCCTTTATATCGACTCCACGGTCAGATATGGCGGATAAGATTTGGCGGCCAATTGGATGGTTTAAAGTCAGCCCCTTTCTTTTTCCACACCTTTCAAGGGCATGCAATGCAATGCAATGCAAAGAGGACGGACGTGATCTGACAGCACAAAAGTTGAATGTCCCTTTTGGTGGCAAGTGAGGTGATGGTCCCCGTTCCAATCATCCATATTCCATAATATATGTAATATGGACGCATGCGATACCTTGTCTTCCAACTCAGGTCGATGATGATGTACTTGGGGAGATGTTTCCTAGCGAGGTAATTAGGTTTCACGAGATAATAAGTATGAATTAAATTACACCTGACTTCTAAAATTTTATGCAACGACACCATAACTACTACGATCTTTCTAATTACAGCACAGCACTGTCCTGGTAAACTATACGCGTCATGCTTTGGAAGGACCATCCGTGCTTTTTGCGGACGCCTTGGTATGTCCACGCTCGGGGATTGGTAAATATTTGTTTGAGTATTTTGATATAAAGTTTTAAGGTCTATCAATCCTTCTAAAATCTTCTTTCTGGAAGACATACATGAGTCAAGGATATCCATGGTTGTATACAAAGGTGTGGTATATAGAGGGTCCATCTTTAATAACAATAAATTTACATCCATAAACTTATATATTTATAAATTACACGTTGAAAGATCTACAATTCCGAACCACAACGTAGAACCTAAGATAGTGACTTCCATTTACATGTAGGCTCATCCAATAGTTTACGAAACTAATTAAATCTATCCATTCAATAAATCTAACCATATTAAATCCAATGGTTGATGTTCTTTCTATCACCCATGACCCCTCTTCCCTCCTCTCGTGGCTACTCTCAAGGCCCCACCTCCTCCTTCTCTGACCCTTGTCAATCGATACCTCCTCGACCATTTTTTCCTACTCTACCCGCACCTCTCACAATCCCATCACCTTTGACCCTTGCCACCGCTAAACACCCCCCCCCAACAACTAGGTGACAACAAATTACTTACTCTTCTCTCTAGCTCACTTGCTTTGTGCCTCTTTTCACTTAGTCTTACTTTGTTTTGCTTTCTTCTTTCCTTTACAGAATGGCTCCAAGACCTATCGTAATTGTGTTACAAGAGCCTTGAAATGTACTAAAAAATAGGAGTTGAATGCACTCAAGAAAGTTATAGAGAATAAGGGTTAGGTCTTCTTTAAAAACTCTGAAGACTAGGAGAGTCCTATTCTCAAGAAGTTTCTAGAAACATAAAGAAGTTGGCGGTGCCTTTGTATTGCAATACTCTACAAAACCAACTTTTCGCATACTAAGTTAAATTCTAGAAGCTTGCTTCAAACTATATAATACCTTCTTTAATTTGCAAATGCATATGTGGTTCTTCTTATCCTCAAATCCTCTAAGTTGATCCATATAAATCTCTTTATTAAGTAACATCCATGAAAAAAGGCAACCTTCACATCCATTTACGACAACTTCCATGTTTTACTAGTTGCTAAGGCTCGCAAAAGTATATTCACCTTCACAATTGAACTATGTTCATCACATCTCAGACGATATTGTTTAGATAATTCTTAGGTAATCAACAAAGCTCAGTATCTTTTGATATATCCATCTGGACATGTCTTCAACTTGTAAATCCACTTACAAGATATCGGCTATATGTTTCCTACCTTAGGAACATGATCCCATTCTTTATTCTCTTAAAATATCTTGTTTTATTATTCCATTGCATTTCTTCATTCTTGGATCTTGGATGTTTCTTCATCAGTAGTGGGTTATTACAATCCTTCATCTTTATCAACAATAGAATTAGCGTACATCGGATTAGACTTGCAGAGTAGATCTTTGAAGTGGCACACTTGAATTTTCATCAATCTCACGCTGAGTAGGCTGAGACTCCTATGAGTTTCTTAAATAACTCACTTTTTCAGGGATTGGTTGTTATCTCTTTAACTTTGGGCTCCTCCTCATCCATTTCTTTTGGGGCGCCTTATGTTTGTTGAAGCTCCCTTTGATTTTCTTCTAGATGATCTTCCAAAATCCTTATATACGGTAGTGTAAGCTCTGATGATAACAATCGGGATGGTGCTTCATCAAAAACCAATTCATCTTCTTTCACACATCATAGAAGCTTCGTCGTCCTAATCATCTTTTGATCCTAACTTGAAGCTTCTCTAAGGGTGTTGCTTCCAATGAGGATTTGAATCTTTCTAATGTGACTCATGCGGCTTCCTTTGTTAATGACAATAAATAGTGCTTCTTCACCAAATACCAACCATTTTGTATTAATGTTTCTTGATATGCTAAGGGACTTTCAAAGTCTAATAAAATGGGCTAACTAGGCCATCCAAAGGCAACAATGATAAAGACACTATTTTCTAATCTTTAGCCATGGATGATAATTCTCCACATTCGTGGCTCACTAATTTTGACTCTGGTTCTAATCGAGAAATATAACAACAATGAGTGTACCTTAGTTAATTATTGATTGATTGCCATTTCTCCATGCTTGAGCATCATGAACTTCTTCTCCAACAACTGCAGTCACGCATCATTATATGCGGGAATAATATGACGAGTGCTTCTCATGCTTCTTTCGGAATGATGTATTTTCAAATGTGCTTGATTAGATCTTCCTCGATCATCGTCTTGAGCACAAACAATGTCTTCCTAATCTTGATCTTCTATTCACTACAAACTGGACGTCCTTTGGGGACGCTTATTGGGGACGGTCAAGAAGTAACCGCCCCCAATAACAATATCGGGGACGGTCAGTAGCAAACCGTCGCCTTTCTAATGTAATAGCGACGGTTAATATCGACCGTCGTCATTAAGTATCCTTTAGGGACGGTTCTTTACCCGTCCCTAAATATGCTAGCCCCTGTTTGTTTTTTGTCAACCCGGGAACTGTAGGGGACGGTTATAACCGTCCCCATTACTCCACTGTGCCCGTCGCCTATACAAAAAACCTTTAGGGACGGTTATTTACCCGTCCCTAAATAGGCTAGATTTTTATCAGCACGGGAACTTTAGGGGACGGTTATAACCGTCCCCGATAGTTAGTTATAGGGGACGGTTGCAAAACCGTCCCCTCTGTCCCATAAAAGGGGACGGTTCACTCATAACCGTCCCCGATCATTCATATAGGGGACGGTTGTGTGACCGTCCCCGATGGTCATATACCCTCCCGCGGATGCGAGTCTTCCTCATTCGCACGCCTCGCGCTCCTCCCTCTCCAAAGCCTCCGCCTCCACCCTCCTCCTCCTCCTCCCTCTCGCCGCCGGCGTCCTCCTCCTCCTCCTCCCTCCCTCCGCCGCCGTCCTCCTCCTCCCTCTCGCCGCCACCGACCTCCTCCTCCCACTCGCCGCCGGCCTCCTCACTCCTCCTCCTCCCTCTCACCTCCACCCTCCTCCTCCTCCTCCCTCTCGCCGCCGGCGACCTCCTCCTCCCTCTCGCCGCCGGCGACCTCCTCCTCCCTCTCGCCGCCGCCGACCTCCTCCTCCCTCTCGCCGCCGCCCTCCTCCTCGGCCTCAACTGGTGCCCATCCGCCCGTCGCCCGTCCGCCGCCTTGCCCGCCGCATTACTCGGTTGTAAGTTTTGTTTTTAATTTCTTATATATTCATCATGCTTATGATTGAATATTTTTTTGATATACTTATTAGTTTAGTCAAATGCTTAAGATAGTAGATTATAAAATAGTGGATAAATGCCTAATTGTGATTACTCTTGATTAAGTCCGTAAATTAGTTTAGTCAAATGCGTAAATCAGTAGATTAATCTTGATTATGATTAAATGCTATTAGTGATAGAAGATGATTAATTTAGGTAAATGCTTGTAAGTCTTATTTTAAAACCTAGTTTGATTAGAGACATAGTAGTGAAACATAGTTATTTGTTCATTAAGTAGAATATTTGTGTATAGCCGATTCATTTTCCTTCGATCCTACGTGCCGCAGCCTGCCCTGCCAAGCGCTGCTCCTGAACCCGATTTGTCGGGAGGAGGAGGGGTAGACCGAGACCGGACTCTCTGGATTGAAGGCCAAGTGTGCCACATGATATTTAGTAGAATATTTGTTTATTAAGTAGAATATTTGTGTATAGCCGATTCATTTTCATTCGATCCTACGTGCCGCAGCCTGCCCTGCCAAGCGCTGCTCCTGAACCCGATTTGTCGGGAGGAGGAGGGGTAGACCGAGACCGGACTCTCTGGATCGAAGGCCAAGTGTGCCACATGATATTTAGTAGAATATTTGTTCATTAAGTAGAATATTTGTGTTTAGCCGATTCATTTTCATTCGATCCTACGTGCCGCAGCCTGCCCTGCCAAGCGCTGCTCCTGAACCCGATTTGTCGGGAGGAGGAGGGGTAGACCGAGACCGGACTCTCTGGATCGAAGGCCAAGTGTGCCACATGATATTTAGTAGAATAGTTAGGTTGTACTTAAAACCTGTTAACTACCCTAGTTAATAATGATGTCATGTTGTTGTTATGAACAGTAACAAACATTTTTGAAATTAACTTCATATCTTACCTTTAGGCAATGGATAAAAGTTAGATGAACAAAAGATTCGATGACTATCGGACGTATAATAAAGGAGTTATCGGATTCATATACTGGGCCTTTCGATATGAATCGCACTATCAAATTATAGGAGGTGAAGGTGATAAGATACATTGTCCTTGCATAAGATGTAAAAATACTTTGACCCAAAATCGAGCCATAGTTTACGAGCATTTGATATTAAATGGATTTTGGCTACATTATACGAATTGGACATATCATGGTGAAGGAGTTAATTTAGAAGAAGATAGTAATGTCCACGGTGATGATGAAAGAGATGTCTCAGAAATACAAGACCGTGATGCTATATTTGAGATGGTAGATAACATTCAAGGACATGACACCGATGAAATGATGGATTCGCTTCCGGATACGTTGCATGAAAAATTACAAGATGCAGAGAAACCGTTATCCTCTGGAGTCAAAATGTCTCGATTACGTTTTCTTCTGGAGATGTTTAAGATAAAAGTGAAGAATCGGTGTACAGCGGTTACGATGACAGATGTCTTACTTTTGATTAGGACATTATTAAATAATCCAGAAAACTTTCCAAAGGACTGGAAGGATGCTAAGTCTAGATTTCGTGCACTTGGACTGAACTACGAGAAAATTGACGCATGTCCGAACGACTGCATTTTATATTGGAAGGATTACTCAAATTTAGATAAATGTCCTGACTGTAAAAGTAGCAGATATAAGAATAATGATACTGATTCGAAGAGGAAAAAACCAGAGAAGTATTCGGGAGGTCCCTGAACCTCCCCAGCAGCCACAGGGCGGTTCTTCTGATGCAGGTAGTGGATCTACACCGAGACGGCGTGGACCGGCTCAGTGTAGATTCTTAGACCATCTTGGACCAGGGCAGACGTTACCTGTACGTATTGTTGGTGGAGATGCGGTAGGAGAGAACTCCACGGAGTTCCAGAGCTACCTTGGCCAGGTTGCCCGTGCGCGCGTCCCCATCACCACCCACGACTTCCGACAGCTTCCTTATGCTGTCAAGGCTGCCATACTTGCTGATCTGGAGGTATTCTAAAATCTTAAAACAGTTTTTGCATTTTATGACGTAATCGTTATTATATTTGTTGTATCAGGCTGTATTTACATGGGAACGCAGTACCCGTGTCGATTCTCAGATTTTATCCCATGCTGCTGAGATGTTGCGTCGATACAAGGGACGCATAAAAGCTAAGGTAAGATTTTTTTATTAATATTTAATATCAAGATATTTACATATTGACTATATTTATTTCTCCATTTGTAGTACTTCAATCTCCAGATTCCATATGAGCAGCTTGTGCAGAATATCCCTCTTGGTGTTACACCAGAGCAATGGAGGGAGCTGATTAATTTTTGGTCCAGTGATGATTTTGCGGTATGTATATAGTTTTCTTATTTTTTTTCTTTTATTTTTATATTGACATTGTGAAATTTTAGTCGATTTCTTCCAAGAATACGACGAATCGTTCGAAAGGGTTTAGGTCGACGCATAAGATGGGAAGGAAGAATACCAACCAATTGAAGGACGACTTTGTAAGTATTTAAAAGATATTTACAACGATTAATTTTGAGTCTTAAACAATTTTAAGAAGTTGTTTAACTTTTTATAGTTGAGGGAAAATGAACGAGAAATGACCTGCATAGAGGTTTTTGCTGGGTCAAAGAGCAGAGACTTAGGAGGAGAGGTGCAGTGGGTTGATGAAGCCTACGCACCAATACATGTAAGTATAAATACAATTTTTTCTTAAAGGATTAGTTATGATAATATACTAAATTAATTTTCTATTTCTCATATGCAGGAAGAAATGATTAGGCTCTCTACCACCTCCTCGCTGGATAGCACGGGGACGAGCAATCCCCCGTTGACGGCCGATGATGCCTTCCGTCAAGCCACTGGTCCAGAACACATTGGACGCATCCGTTGCGGAGGACGGGGCGAAACGATCCGTACATGGTACGGAATGGGTGGTGCAGGTGGGTCGTAGTCTTCCTCGCAGGGAAGCCAGAGAGAAAGAGAGATGGAGAGGGAGCTGCGTGAAGTAAAGGCAACGATGAATGCACAAGCTGCGGAGATGGCACAGATGCGTATGGACATGGCGAATTTCATGTCCTTAGTAAGCCGTCTTCAAAGTCAAGCCACGCCCCCTGTACAACCTGCACATCTCGGCGACGACGAGGAGAGTGAGGAGGAAACCGAAGAGAGTGACGGGAGTGGCGTATCAGAGTAGGTGGCATGGAGTTAGTACCCTAGTTAATTTTTATCCTTTAATTGTAATATTTTTTATTAATGTCTAACATTATGTAGACTTGTTATCGTTTATTAATGTTGTTTTATGATTATGTTGAATGTAATGTGTTGTTTGATCTTCAATTTATGATATGGTTAGCTGTTGGATGTTGTGGTTTGTTCTTTTGCAGAGAAGAATGATTGGTGTTGTAGAGTTTATTATGTTCATATTGTTGTCAGGTGTAATATTGAATGATGTAAGGAACATATCAGAATATATAATTTTTTTTCCTGTCATGGTTTATTGGGGACGGTTGTAACCGTCCCCTCTAGAGCTACAGAAACGTCCCCCCAGCCAGAACAAATCACGGAGACTATTGGGGACCGGTTCTAACCGTCCCCATTAGGGAAGCGCAATTGGGACGGTTAGAACCGTCCCTAATAGTCTTCTGTTGGCGTCGCTATAGATGCTACACTAGAGGGGACGGTTACAACCGTCCCTAATAGTCTTCTGTTGGCGTCGCTATAGCCTTTTCCAGGCTTCTGTTGGCATCGCAAAAGACCTAAAGTGTAGATGGGACGGTTGTAACCGTCCCTAAATGCAAATGTATGCGACGGTTGTAACCGTCCCTTCTACTCTGAAGGTCTTTTTGCGACGCCAACAGAAGCCTGGAAAAGTCTATAGCGACGCCAACAGAAGACTATTAGGGACGGTTGTAACCGGCCCCTCTAGTTGGGCAGACGCGACGGTTGAAACCGTCCCGTATATACTTATGTTGGCGTCGCTATATACGCTAAGGTAAAGGGGACGGTTACAACCGTCCCATCTGCGAAACGCATGCGACGGGGGTAACCGTCCCCAAAGGTTTTCTGGGGCCGTTTCAAAATGTTGAAGACCATTAGGGACGGTTGTAACCGTCTCTAATAATATAGGTTGTAGGGACGGTCGCAACCGTCCCTAATAGCCTTCATTTAAGGGACGGTTACAATCGTCCCCAATGGTTGATTAAATGAGACGGTTGTCAGAAGCGTCCCATATAGTCAAATGAGACGGTGGCTGAAGGGACGGGTAAGGAACCGTCCCCGTTGATCAGAGGGGACGGTTCTGGAGACAAAAAGGACGGTTACCGACCGTCCCCTTAGACCCACCAGCCTGTAGTGATTTCATCAATGCATCCACTAATCTGCTAGTGGCAACATCATGTTGCCACAACAAGTGACCTTTTAGAGGTCATCTCCTTTAAGATAGGACTCCATGCAAGTATTCTAATAGTTATAATTGTAGCTTTTTAACTTCTTTGTGGAGTTCATCGAACCAGCAATGCCAATCATTTTATGAAATGATCTCTTCTATCTTCATCGATGAAATTTGGTCCCTGACTAAATTGACTTCGAAGTGCTAGACTGTGAGCAGATAAAACCTCCCTTAGAAGATCTCATAGAAGACTCAAAATGGAGACAAAAACTCCACTTGATGACCTGATCGACAATGAATAAGGTAGGGCGAGATAAGTCCTCTTATTGAAAAATAAAGAAAAATACATTCCACTCGTCTTGTACAAAATTGCACAAACATCATTATTTTGTATATATTCCTTCTACTATTTTATTTATCACCCAATTCATCTCAAATACAAATATTTTCTTCTTAGGAATTGTACATGAAAATAAGTTGTAAATATAAAAAATAATTGTAAAAAGATTCATTGAACATTGTGTAAATAATGACGCTTTAAAAAAGTCACAGAACCAAATTTGTCAGACCCATATCTTCTCCATAAAAATAAAAATAAAGCAAACTCACTTTTATTGTATTCTAAATAAAATAAGCTTCAAAATGAAAGTGGTTTCATTCAAATCGGAGTTAAGATGCAAAAATGGCCTTTTTGAGCGTATTGTATATTGTGTTGTAATATACATTATGTTAATATTATTTCATGTATTTTATGTACATATTTGTGTATATTGTATGTTATTTATATAAAATGCAAATAAAAATTACAAAATCAAAATTCACAAAAAAAATATTGTATATATTTTACATGTACCACTACTTATATATTGTAAATATACCTATTTATTTAGACTAATAAAATATTTCATAAAAATAAAAAAATATGAATAAAATATTTGAATTTTTTTGTAAATTAATAAAATATTAAGGTATATATTTATTTGTAAAAATAAGTTATTAAAAATCAATGTGTTGTATATATAGGTAAAAATACCTACGAATAAAGGTAATTATTTTATTTGACCTACGTATTTAATTTTTTTAATTTATTAAAAAATCACTAAAATTAATATTATTTATTTATTTATTATTTTCTATTTACATTATTTATTTATTCAAAAACATTTTCATTTTTTATTTTAATTTATTTACTTATTTTTGTTATTTTTGTGCTTTTCTAGTTTGGTCTTATTCTAGATCTGTTCTGATCGGTCGGACCAGTGTCCATTGACCCGGGTCAGCTCTTTACCTCCTTCCCTGCCCGAATAACCTTCTTCGTCGGACCTATTTCTTTCTTTTTTCCATTCCGATCCGATCACCATCAACCCTCGATTCCTTCTTGGATTTCATCACCCGAATAATCAACTCATCCGCCCGATAATAAATTCTATGATTCGTGCCTTGGTTCAAGTGTGCCAACAATTTCAAAATTTGCCAGCCCCATCTTCTATATATACCCCCTCTGGCCCCATCTTCGAATTTGATCTGTTTCCATTGCTTTTCTTAGCCCGAGATCAGTTTTCAGAGGTGAGGTAGTAATAGTGTTGTGCCTCCACGATAGGGAGAGCAAGTAGAGCACCTGGGAGTGTGATACATGCACGTCGTTGGAGATCAACCGGAGACGTTGAGTCTCTTCGTCTATCACCATGAATGGAGGCAGTGATCATCGCATATGCATTTGTAGGTAAATCTAAGGATTTTCTTTATATTTCATCTATCTATTTTGCTTTTAATTCATGTTCTTAGCTTAGATCATATCATCCTTTATTTGAGCTCCGATCTGCATTATCGAAGCTCTCCGATACTACATTTCCAATTCCAACTCGCGCAGCGAAATCACCTTCACGTTCTTCTTCTTCTTACATAACCTGACCATCCCAGATCACCTCAGATCTGAGATCGGATCTTCTTCCCGACCGCCATCACCAATGATCCCCATTCTCTCCTATTTTCCTTGCTTTTTCTGCTAATAACAAGGTCGAAGCCTCCTTTTCTGAGTCAATAATCTCTTGCAGGGCTTTGGAGCAAAGCTGTACCTGAAAATTGAGATCTATGGATCACTTTTTAGCTGCAGAACTTTGAAACTCTAGATCATGGATCAAGCATATTCACGCCTTATCAAGACCATCAATTGCCGGAGCAACCAAGAAAGAAGTTGTTCAGATCATCAAGGTTGCTAGCAACCGATATCAGTCGATCTACTGTTGATTGAAGTTCGTCAGAAGTGAGCCTTCAAGCATGTTCTTCTCGGTGCCCTTACGTCCACCGTATCAAGAGCCTTACCACAAGGGTACATCTCATCCGTCAGTTTAGTCCCAAATGCAGGCCTCTCGATCAAATTGCCTTCAGTACAGATCTAGCCATCCATCATGCATGTAAGCCGCACCAGCAATGGTGATTATTTCCCTCTAGTCCCTTCAATTTTCATCATTTGTAAATAAACCTGTCTAGGGACGTGTTAATATACTATTGTTTGACAAATCTGCATTTGAGCTTTTATTATTTCTTTAATTGCAGTTAGGTCCAACTTGAATAATAAATATGCATAGCACGTGCTTTTGTGGAGAATTGTAATAAAAACCTCGCTTTATTTTTTTACTTATTGACCCTTTAGATTAAAATAATTCCAATATAGTCATATCCAGCACATATCACGTACGCAGGCATGAGACTTTGTGGGAAAATTATGTGATTCATCATGCATTTTATTATTTGTTATTTGCTTAGTCTTGAAAATAACTTTTCTTTCCAATTAGTCCACTTGCTTCAGAATTTTATTTTGTTTGTTAATCACAATTAATAAATAGCTAATTATCTTCATTGATTCCATAAAAATTAACATTAGTTCCTACTAATCTTTTTTATAATCAGTAATTTTTGTTTTTCATTTTATTGTGATCTACTATTTTTAATAAATAAAAAGGCATCCTTTTTATCCTGTTTTGTTTGAAAAATGTAGCAAAAATTTGTTTTGTTTGTTTTTGTTTTCTTTAACTTCTATACAACTTTCATCTTTGAATTCCTTATAAAAACCATAAAAATCACAAAACATTTAAAACAATAAATAATTCATAAAAGATAATAGAAAATCCTAAAAATTTCATAAAATCTATTTCTTGAAACTTTGAAAAATCACCTTTATTTATGTATATATTTTTCTCTATTTTGTATTTCTTTCCTATTTTAATACCCAAAAACATTTGCATTATTTTCTATTTATTGTTTTTCTTATTTTTTTTATTTTAAAAATACTTAAAAAATCTAAAAACATTAAAAAATTCACCAAAAATAATAATATAAAAACCCACAAATATTCTTAGTTGATTTTTCTGTATATTTTCCCAATATTTTAAAAATACAAATAGACCTTGTTTCGTTACATTTTCTTTATTCTTTATTTGGTTTGTTTTTAAAAACTTAAAATTTTATAAAATTTAGAATAATTAAAAACACAAAATCAGAAAACTATAAAACCATAAAAATATAAAATTTAAAAAATCCATAAAAAATTAAAAGGCTAAAAACCCATAAAAGGACCAAGAGAAGTTTAATAAAAAGAATCCTTCTTTTATTTCATTGATTTTTATCTTTGATTTAAATAACACTCAAGATTTTGTATCCTCCCTGAGTTCAATTATGTACACTATACAGGTAAATAGTAAATTTATTTCTCTTGGTTACACTCTTCTTTGTTTTGGCTTGAGTTTTGAATAACTAGAATAATTTTTGTTTGAGACTTTCTTTGGGTTGCAATGAATGTTCTCTCGTGAGAATATTTTTCCACTAAGTAATTAAAACCCGAAATAATTGAAAACAACAGATGGCGCCATTGTCAGGGAGGCACAGTGAGGGTAGCCAGGTTATCTCGTTTGCTTGTTATTCTTGGTTTGTGTACATATTTGTTTCTTTTCTTTTAATTTTGTCTCTTATTTTTTGTCATTTATTTTCTTTTTTATTTTTTGCTCTATATTTACCATAATTATTATCTCACAATATCTTCTATTTCCTCTTTCTTGTGAGAACTCGACAGGCAAGGGCAGCATTCTTAGGAGCGTCAGCGCACCCGAGCGAAGCGGAGGCGGCTCGTTTCTTCATCGAGCAGTAGGAGAGAATAGGACATGAGAAGCGGAAAACTTGGAGGATCTTGGAGCATATTTTTTAGCACTAATTTTTTGGTTTATTTAGCATTTTATTTCCATGCATTTTTATAATTAATTCGTAATAATTTTTGGTAATTTTCTATTTTCTATTTTTATTTGGACCTTTGACACCTAGTGAATTGCATGATCTATTTCACCAAGTACCGGTGCACTTGGGGGACCTCACCAGTTTTTGTTTTCATCACCTTTTATTTTTAATTTTTTTCTCATGGTTTTCTTGTGTTTGAGCCCTTAGAAGTATGTTCTATTTTCTTGGTTGAGCCAGGTAATCGATTAGGTCCAAAGCCCTTAAATAAGAAAATCCGTTCCTATTGTGTAGATCGTAGGATTGGACTTAGTAAGAATGATTAGTTCTTATCCGATAATAGAAGTTACTGCTAGGACCCTCCTCATGCATCATTTAGCTTAGTTTATTTTCTATCTTTACTTTTATGTAAGGATCATTTTGCATGTAGACTGTTGGCGTAAGGTACATATCTTTTATCCCTTGCATGCATCAGTGATTTCTGTCGCATCAGCTTTTTCGACCTCCTCCATTGATTTTATCACTTAGGAAATAAAGGAATTGGAAAATTTGATAGATTGATTCTTTGAAAAAAATCCAAAAAAACTGATAACCAAATAAAAAAGTCATTACTAATCATACTTGACCTAAAACTACATGTAACGATTATATCATCATTATTAGGATAGAGTAACCCCCTTATTGTTTGTAGATACTTACCTCTAGACATAGTGGATGTGGATGTTGCCTTAAGTATAGAGCCCAAATCCCTGGACTTGTGCCCTAAGCACCTGTACACAATTCTTCAGTGTATGGTTGCAGCAACAAGCACTTGAAGGTTATGGAGAAAACCTTAAGCGCATCACAGAAGCATGAATATCACAACATATGCAATCAGGAGCGACTAGTCGCACTAGTAGCTCGGAGTAGTAGTATTTAAAATTTTAAAATAATGAAACCTCATGATCCAAGAACATTTCTCGGATTGTTTCATGTAAACCATAAAGTAGATATTTAGAATACCTCTTGAAGCGTAATTGTGATTGTGTCTCTAAAGGAAAGGCCCTCCTATCTCAGGTCCAACCTGCTAGAGGAGACATTTGCGAGCACGTTGATGAAACGTGTGTTTGTCGCAATCCAAGTTGATGATATAAGGGGAGAATCTCCTGATTTCATCTCACGAGATCCGACATCTTCTTCATGAGTGAAGCGCACCAAAGGAGATGGAGATCTACGAGCAGTCCAAGCAGCAACACAACAGTGTGGTGATGATGGAAATCCTCTCTAGGGTTTAGAGTGGACGACCACACTAATGGTAGAGAGGGCACGCGGGTATGAGATATATAGATAGAGAGAGCTTGCAATTTTATTATCTAAATGAAGAGCTAGGGTTGCCTCTTCTTTTTATAATATTATGGGAGTCCATGGATCACAATACATGGACAACACAAATCCAATGGTTGAGATTGATTTTTGTTTCTTTTAATGGCCATGATTTTGTTGTAAAAAATACAACGACAATTAGTTTAGTTTAATTTAATATATATTGATAATCAATATAAAATCTAATTCAATTAAATCAATCATTCTTGGAGAAATAGGAAGGAAACAAGCCTCCTTCCATAAGAGGGGTGGATGACCACTACTCCAATTAGGACTTGGTGGTCGTCCACCCTTACATGGAAGGTGGCTACTTCTCTATTTTATGGAATCATGGATCCCATGAATTTCTTTATAATTTACAACGACATTTGTTGTAAATTTAATCACAAAAAATTCAAAATTATTTTGTGAATAATTCATGCCATTGAAAAATGTGAATCATATTCATACACACAAAATAAAATGTAAATTACATTTTCAAGTAATTATCCGTTGTAAACCCAATTCACAACAACATTTAAATTGTAAATGTTATTCAAAGAATAGCTCTCTCTTATATATTATAAATCACATTTATAATATATATGATTAATATGGATAGTGCTATCCACATTATTCATATCCTTGATAATTAAATCATATTTATTTATCTTGAATCTTTATTCTCATGTGCCCAAATAATGTGAATCACATTAATATTATTCACATCTTTGATAATCAAATCACATTTAAATATCTGAGATGACTCTCCTTATAATATGAATTAAATTCATATTATTCATGATAATTAAATCACATTTAACTATCAGTTTCCCTCAATGTTCAGACACATTATCAACAATAAAATTATCCTTGAACTCTTTCAAGAATAGTGTGCTTTCTCTATGGATACTTGGAGATAAGGACAAGGCAATTGTACATTCCCCATATAGTGACTTGGATATTGAGATCATATCTCAAATCTAGATCTCGGGGACCTCCCATAGATTTTTGATTAAATCAAAGCCATAAGCCTAATCTTATCATTACATATGAATCACATTCAGATCAATGTCCAACATTTGGACAAAGATTAGATTACTTCTACACTAAGAGGAGTCATTAAAATCCAGACCTATTTCATCACTCCCTTGGAATGGAAGCATCATGGCTATACAATCGTTTTATGATCACATCACCATCAGGTTTTCCAAATACCAGCACATCATGTATGCTAGAGGAGCTAGAATAAACCTAAAGTTAAAGATTAATTTAGATTGTCTTCTTTAGGGGTTTATGATTAAGTTTCTCATTCGATCATTGGGAGTCGGTATCGATCATATACTTTCCAAAAGCATATATCATACCTAGCTATTGATCATATACTTCCAAAAGCATATATCAAACCTACAAATTCAATCAAGCTTCCATAGACCGTGCACGAAATTCGATCACAACATCTCATGAGTGAGCTCGTATCTTCTGATCAGTAAATGAACATGTATGGTCCCTTTGAGAGATCTTATTACTCATATGCCCTTGTGTGCACACCAACATGCTAGTGTATAGACCTTGGTTAGGCCATCAACCTATTGGTATGCCAAACATACATACTCAGACATATAGTAACATATCCGTCTTCGGTCAGAGGATGCGTGCCTATATCATGACAATATACGACATAGGTCCTGGTTATCTCGATCTCATTAGGTCCACTCTTTGACCTAACTTATCTGACACCTCCAAATCTCTATTCTTATGTAGAGGACCTACATCAAGAAGTCGGTCAGATATCAGATGAAAGACAAAGGATTGCCATCTCCCACTCAAGCTGGAGATCATCTCTTAATAATTGTTTGACAGTGCTTGATGAGTCCTAAATCTAACTATTTGGATATTCATCAAAGCACCAGCGTTTATGATTCAACAATTGAATCAACAGCTGTATGATCATTAAGATGGCCATGGTATATAACCCTAGTTGTATTAAGGTATCTATAATGCAAATTAGTTATTCTTCATTTTCAGATCATGGAATGAAAATTACAATAACATTTATCGCATAATGGCTTGTTGTGGGCTCGCATGTCCAACAATCTTACACTAGCCCAATTAGACATTAACGGGCTGATCTTTAAACCCACACTCTTGTGCTAATCATAAGGTATTTAGAAAAATAGCTAAGAAAGCTAACTTGTCAGTATGTTCCTGAGAGACTATGCCAAGTCCTTTTACGGTAATTGCGTATCCCCTAGTAATAGTGCTCACATTCAACACGAATGTTGCATCTTATGCAACCAATACTCAATTTTGTTAAAGCAGTTATAATGTCCTTGACACTACAGCTCAATAAATATTATAACTAGTATGTAATTTCTATTACCCTTATCAGAATACCCTTATTCCTGGATATCTCAATCTCCTAAGGTATCTGCAGTTAATACCTTTTAGATTGCTATCTATACAAGTCTTAAGTTCTTGAAGATAAGACTTAGAGATCACTATCTCTAAAGTCTTGTCCTCTTTGAAAATATTATTATTACCGCAATCACGTGTTTTATCTCCATAGTAGGATTACTAAAAATTTACTACTCCTACTACATGGTAGACATCTGACTTTTGTACACATCTAGCATACACAAAGCTTCCCATAACTAATGCACTAGGGCAGGTACCTTTGTCTTTCACATCCTCAACTCTTTGAGGTGTTATCCCTTTAGATAGGTCAATACCATATCTTAAGGGAAAGAAGCCATCCTTGGAGTTTTCCAAAAATGGAACATGTCCAAGGTGTACCACTAGTTTGACGGTCCCAATACCTCTTCTCTTTGCTTCTAAACATCTTTAGAACTAAGATCTAAGAGGTATCCTTGAGATCAAATATTAAGGTACGGAATAACCAGACCATAAAACACTTATTATCATCCTTATGCCATTCCAAATGATTAAGATTTCATCTACGTCTTAGCATGATCAACACGATGGCACTCCCACTAAGCTTCATATAGCTCATCAGATTTTGTATGAAATCATAACATTTATAATTTCATCAAACCAGATGTTTGAACTACAAGAAGCGTATTCGAATCCATAGATGGAGTTCTTCAGCTTGCACACCTTGCTTTTCCAAACTATGAAGCCCTGGGGATACTTTATGTGAATATCCTTAAAGAGGTATTCATAGAGGAATGCAACATTGACTTCCATCTTGTAGATGCCATTGTAAAGTTGTGTAGCTATAGTTAGCAATATTCTGATAGGTTTAAGCATGGTCACCAAAGAGCAAGTCTCATCGCAAGCGATGTCTTCTCTTCGTGTGTATCTTGTGGATACGAGCCATGATTTAAAGACCTCTATACATTCTCATCAGGTTCTCTCTTCTCTTAAAGATCCATTTACACCTTCACAAGTCTTACCCTTATAGGTAGATCCTTGAGGGTCCATACACAACCCTTGTATATGAAGTCTACTTTAGACTTTTATTGTTAACATCCATCTTTCCATGTCATGATCTACAGAAGCTTCATCGTATGAAGTCAGATCATTTTCAGACTTAATTAAAACATGAAATCCATCCTCAAACTCATTTGAAGAGGTATGAGTGTTTCATCTTTAATTGTCCTTTTAGTTTATGATATTAGGAGCCTCGTTATGTTATCAAGATTCAATGAGTTCCTTTACTTCACTTACATCTTGATTCTCAAGAAAGTCACCTTCTTAGAATTACATTCTCATTGATGCAATCCTTTAAGAATCTTAAGCTCATAAAGTAGGTTTCCAACACCATCCTTTATTTTCCTAATGAAATAGCACTCTTTAGTGCATTCCAGCTTACTTGCATCCATGACATGGTTATGGACCAAGCAACCCCAATCCTCAAGTGTCCAACACTAGGCTAGGCTCCAACCCATAACATTTAAAGGTTTTGGGGTTCAGATATGCTCGATCGATTATCTTTTCATTTTTTTAGGTGATCAATCAATCTATCAGAACGATTAAGCGAGCTGGTAGGAACCCGATGCTCCTAGGAGAATGTCCTAATCTAAGGCTAGATCTTTCCCAGCCAGTATGAATTGTGGAACGTTTACTGTCTACCCGATCAATTCACTTTGCTAAGGACGTCACGGTCTGCTTTACCGGTTACCGGAGAGATCCTCACTGGAGAATGACTAACCTTAGAGCAGTAGTATGAGAGGAGTTCAGGTATGGCTCTATCCTAGTGTGCGGGTCACTCTCTCACTGCAGATAAATAAACCAATGACGGGGTTACTCTCCCTAAGACAAAAATTTTGAGTGGGGTGAGTTTTAAGGTCAAGTTTGCATTAGCAGTCCCAATTTTATTTGGTTATCTCTTTTTAGTATTTTTCTGAAAAAAAGAAACACCTGACGGATTTTTTGATTTCCTTGGTTATTTTGAGTCCAATAAAACAAGGAAGGAAGTCAGAAAAGCCGATGCGCGATCAAACACAATGATGCATGCAAAGTTAGAAAAGCGTACCTTGCTCCAACACTCTACATGTTGGGTGATCCATGCATAAATTTAAAGACAAGAATTAAACTACCTACATGATGCACGAGGAAACCGTACCTAGATGAGCAACTTCTATTGATCGTGTATAATGGGATTTTAGAATTTTAGCTAAGTCCAATTACGATCTATAGGTACAGGCAATTAATTAGGTGCAAGGCCTTAGCAAATTATGTCACAATCAATGAAAACTCCTAAATCTAGGGGCTAAATCCTCGTGAATAAGACATATAGTAAATTCGAGAAAACGACGGAAAACAACGGTGAGCCCCCAAGTCAACAAACACTTGGAAATTGGGCCCGAGTCTCCTGGAGAGTCCAAGTTATTACAATTTAAAGTCTCTCTCTCACTTCAAATTACACAAATAAACAAATAAGCAAAAATGCTCAAGATGGTGACTGTCTCCTCAGATCCTCCAAATCTCCTTTAATGTTAGGTCAGAAGCCATACTCCGCCTTCACGTAGGTGCACAGGTGCCTTGGATATAGCACCTCCTTCGATCCCCAGTACCTCGCACAAAAGTCCAAAGAGAGGGTGATTAGACAAGTCAAGCAATAATATCAAATGAATAGAGCTCAAAAATAGGAAAATAATCGCAATCAATAATGAATCCCAATCTAAACGTTGTTACCCCCCGCAAAGGTGCCATTTGATAAACCCTAAAATCAGGCGGTCGTGTATTCCACACAAGGCAGGAACACAGTCGATGCGTTGACCGCTCAGAAATCTGGATTAAATCAACAATTAACCCACAAATAATATCAAGCAATGGAAATCAAGGTGTGGAGTTAAAATTTATTATAACTATACAAAATATGTGTATAGGGCAAGTAATGTAGAGTGTCGAACACTGGGAGCAAACACGTACATCAAGGCAATAATGCGCAGAAAATGAATGTGTTACTTGTCTATATTTTTGGGTTTGGGATTTTGTGTTTTTATAATTTTTTTGTTTTTATTTTATATTTTTATATTTTTCTTTTTATATTTACATTTAGTATTTTGTTTTTTATAAATAATATAACTATATATGGAGTATATATACAATATAGGAAGGAGAGAGGTAGAATATATATAAAAAATGTAAAATTATGCAAAATATAGGAAATAAGAAGTTTTTGTGCTTTTTATATTTTTCTAATGTTTTGGTGATTTTTCTGTATTTTGCTAAATTTTTTGGTAATTTTAAAATAAAAATTCTCAAAATAGGGAACAAAATATATACCCAAAATCAAATTGAAGATGAAAAATAGTAAACAGTAACAAAATTTATCCAAATTAATTTTAACATAAAGATAATAATATATAGAAAATTCAGAAATAGAAAGTATTTTTTTGAATTTTTTATGATTTTATATATTTTTATAAAGTTGTTAGCCTATTTTTTGAGGGTTCTTTTATATTTTTAGTGATTTTTGGTTTGAAGGTCTAACATTCGTAAATAACAATATATATATATATATATATTTGGAATTTTTTAAAACATTTTTCTAATTTTTATGTATTTTCTATTGCAAACAGGGACAAAAAGTGACATTTTTGATTTATTTTTATATAATAAATAGATCCAAAATGCAAAGTAGAAAATATGGCGTGAAAGAGCAATGCAGCAGGAAGCTATGCCTATTTTTTGGGATTTTTTGAATTAATTTGTTATTTAAAATAAATAGAGAAAGCATACAAAAATACAAGGCCAAACAAGGGTATATATGCAAATAGCTCAAAGTTCAGGGGCCAATACAAAATTTTACCAAACATTTCTCACTTAATATTCAAAAAAATCCGACAAAACAATAAATAACCAAATTCGCGAGGGTTTGGTTACAAATATTCCAAGTTTTGTCGGTTGACCTTGACAAGGATCTTAATGCAAATAAACTAAGTATGGGGTCCGTTTTGCAAATAGTACAAAGATAAATAAACGACAGATGAAAGTTTAAGTTTTAATAATCAAATACAAAATTCCCCAAGGGTGAGATCACAAAATACCCAAGGTAAGGGCACCGATGGACGGCGGATGTTAATCAACTTGACATGTGAAGCGCCCGGGAGCTTCGATACAGGTTCGCGGATGAATGGCCAGGATTAGATCCTAGATCTTGATCATGCGGTGATGGTTGGCGAGTCGGAGAAACAATAGCTATAACGTCTGGGGCTCGACCTTGATCTGACGGCAGCGAGGAGATAGGGAAGAACGGGGAAGAACTCCAGCAAGCCAAACTTCTCTGACCCCAATCCTCCTCATCCGTGGTCTTTTGAAGCTCCAAAATGCCCGAGTCGACTCCTGCGTGGTCCTCAAAATCGCCTCTAGGCGTCTCCTTAAGCTCCTGGACCTGCAAAAACAAGATGAAAGGGTCGAGGGCAAACTACCTCGACCCCGGAGCGGTGCAGAATGAGGCGAAGTGGCACAGGTGGAGCTCCTCCAGTGAGGTGATGGAGGTGGAGGTGCTAATCACTATATCCAGATAGGATCTGGGTGAGTGGGCTGGCGCGGAGCATTGGGAAATGAATGGGGAAGAAGTGAGGGTGGTTGGCGAGTTGGGGAAACGGTCAGACACAGTGGAAATAGTTCATCGGAGTAGAGCTCCGACTAGTGAATGCGATTAAAAGTTGATCTAATGTCAGAAATCAAATCTAAGGCTAGATTTACACTAGAAAATGCAATAAAAAAAGAAAAAAGGGGGGATCTCATCGGTGGAACCAGGAGGAAGAACCTCGACGATGGCGATGGCCGGAGGTGGTGGAGACCGCTCTGAAACAACCTAACATGCCTCCGAGGAGCGGGGGAATGTTCTGTCACCTTGCTCTACCTTGGAGCTCGAAGAAGGAGGGCTAGATCTGGTCAAAGAGGGTTCAAAAAACAAATGGGAAGAAGATGGGGTGTTTTGTACATGTGAGGTGGGCGGCTCCAAAGAACGATGGAGATCAAGAGAATCGTTGATCCAATCCTCTAAGCAATGTATGGGCGTGTATGAAGGTACTTCGAGGATAAAAAGTTGATAAGGAAGCTCAGCGATTGGGTGAAAGGATCAGCCTCGAAAAATCCGAGAAAATAGACAAAAACGAGGCTCTGATAGGAGTGGCAGGGGCTAGCTAGAGAGTTAATGAGGTGACAAGAAGATCGGTGTATCCAGCGAATCGACAAATCAATCCTCGGTCTAATGTTTGGGCGGGTATGAGGTTACTTTGAGGAGAAAAATTCGTGAAGGAAGCTTAATGATTGGGTAAAAGAGGCGGCCTCTAAAAATTCGAGAAAATCAGCAAAAACCAAATGTTCTGACGCACAGCAGAGGGGGGTCAGACAATGTAATGAACATGCTCCAAGGATCGAAGAAAATAGGGCGAATCCATGATCCATTCCCCAAGATATACCCTGGGCGTGTAAGAGGAATATCAGGGGAGAAAAAGCCAAGAAGATCGCATCGCGAAACGGTGCAAGATGCGTCCTCTAAAATTTGGCGAAAATGCCCAAAAATGCAGTTCTAACACAGTGCAGAGGCTGGGTAGGGAGTTGACCGTGGGTCAACTCTCTGACACTCCTGGTTGGTCCACGTGGACCAACTAGAAAAGGCCTGGAGAAATTAATTCAAAATCAATTAAAAATAGAAATCGATTTTATTAATTTTTGGTCATAAAATAAAAAATTTAGGGATTTTATCACTTGTGCCACTCCGAGATATCACAATATCAGTTATGCCCCTATCTTTTTGGTAATATCAGTTGTAACCCTCACTTCTTGCTATTTTATCACTTGTGCCCCTCGAATTAGTGACCGTCCATCCACAATGCAAACAGACGTTAACTTCGAGGAAATAAGCGGAATTAATTTTTTAAAAAGGTCATGTGGTCATTTTACACCCTCTTCCTCCTCTTCCCCATCCTCTTCCTCCTCCAACCTCCTCCTCCTCCCTCTCCACCCCCGCCCCAGCCCCGCGCCGCCCACCTCAAGCCCGAGCTCCCCGCACCTCCTCCCAGCCCGCCGCCCCCGTGCTGCCCAACCCTGCACCCCCTCCCCTCCCCGACACCGCACATCCTCCCCCCATACTGAAAACCACTGGTTCCATTTCTTCTTCTATAAAGCGGTAGATATGATCCATGGAAAACATTACGCAGCTGCTTACCCACAAGTAAGACTGCACCGAGAAGCATCAACGACATGAAAAGCATGAAAACAAGAATCATGTGGTTTAAGCCTTCAGGAATCATCATGTGGTTCGCCAGAGTCATTTGCCGATAGAATGCCTGAGCAACCTCCAGTAATGCAACTCCCAGTGTCTAAGTAATGGTCCCAGAGCCAACAACCACTTCAAAATCCCTGATGTGTAAGCCTTCTCTCAGTAAAGAGGCAACATACGGTGCTCGGAAGCAATACTGTTCAATATACGGCTGCGGCTTGATGCTGTTCTTCGCGACTTCCCATTTTTTCCACAAAAATGTTGGCCTTTCTGTAGCACGTCATCAAGTATGGCATCTGAGCTCAAGTTGAAGAAATTGAAAACCACAAAGAACCCAGACATGGCATGGAAATGCCCGTGTGGCCGAGGCAGATTATCCGCAAGAGTACATGAATTGATGTCACAATCAATGCCGTAGTTTGCTACAGGCCATTCTGACAAGTTCACGGTTGATTTGGCGAGAGCGCTGCAATCCTCCCACTGAGGGGCACCAACCAATTCAATGGATGGCGGTGGTGGTTGTGTGGATCTCGATGGTGGCGACAAATCAAGAACGCCATGATCGACGGTGGAGTGACACACGCCCTCCAGCCCTCGCCGGCGCGCCCCGTGCTCCCCCTCCCCCTGCCGTGTGCCGCCCCCTGGTCCCTCCCTCTGCCCTGCGCCGCCCCGTGCTCCCCTCGGCCTCCCCTTCCTTCTGTCGCGGTCCGACCCGAGCTCCTCCCTCGAGCTCCTCCGCCCCTGATTTTGTTTTGACCATAATACCCTTCTTAACCATACCATGGTTTGAATAAACCATGGTTATTTTAATTTTTTGACGGTCAATCTGACGGAAGGGCACAACTATTGACAGAGCAAGAAGTGAGGGGCACAACTGATATTACCAAAAAGATAGGGGCATAACTGATATTGCGATATCTCGGAGGGGCACAAGTGATAAAATCCCAAAAATTTATTATTTAGAAAGTATTTTATTATGATTTTTACTTATTTTTTTGATTTTTAAATTTACAAGTTACCTTTTAGGTTCTATATATAGATATAATTGTCTATTCATTTTAATATTTTATTTTTGTTCTTTTTTATTTTATTAATTAAATTTATTATTTTATATATTTATAACTTTATTTTATACATTTCAATATACTGTTATT
The DNA here is from genome assembly GCA_037367405.1 of Ottelia alismoides. Classification (NCBI taxonomy): domain Eukaryota; kingdom Viridiplantae; phylum Streptophyta; class Magnoliopsida; order Alismatales; family Hydrocharitaceae; genus Ottelia; species Ottelia alismoides. The sequence continues at coordinate 603,606 of JAZKJV010011103.1, read as the reverse complement.
TTATTTTTCTGAAGTAATATATACACTTAATTAAATGGTTGTATTATCTATATAGATATACTTATTGGTAATTCATCTATGTATTTTATACAAGTATTTTATTTTAATGTTTTATTTATCATTTTATTCCATTTTTAATATGTAAATATATTATAAATAATATTTACAAAATTATAAAAATATAGAAATATAAAAATAATGAATAATAAATAAAATGCAAATTTTAATCTATACAAGTATACAATAGAGGTCCAAAACCTAACTTTCAAACAGTAACTCAGAAAAATATGAAACAACCTTCATTAAATATCTTATTAAAAATTGTATACAATTAAAGTAGTTTTGATACATTTCGAGTTTTTATTTGCGAGATACAGGTCTGGGAAGTTGGGATTCTGGAAATTCATTCAGATCACAACTTTTTATCTGTACATTATTTTTGTATTTTCTATATTTAATCATCTACAACTTTCATGTTCAAAGTTTCTTTATTTGAAGTATAAAAAGTGGAACAAAAAATAGGTCCTAAAATGAATAAAGAATGAATTAAATAAAAGGTATCTCTATTGTATTTTGGCCCTTATCTCCCCCTACTTTATTCCTTGTCGACCTATTCATCTAGATGCCTAGGTCTCGGCGTTTCGGGTCATAAAATATTTACAATATTTTATTATTTTTCTTTTCTTTTCATTATTCTGTAATTTACACATACATGTGTCAATGCTAAAATGCAGGAATTAGGGGTATTTACATGCATTTACTATAGTTTTTGAGGCGAAAATGATAGAATAAAGATGATGAAATGTGGATTCATCAATGCCCCTTAGCTTCCTGGACTTGTTATTAAATGCATGCTTAGGTTATTTTATTTGCCACTGAGTCCCTGTACTATTGTATATTATTTTCTTGTACTTTATGCATATTAAATATTTCTTTTATGTTAAAAACTGTATGAAATTTTGTTAGATGCCTGCAATCTTGCTTGATCACATATATTTTTTGTAAGGCACTTAAATTAATTTTCCTATTTTCCAAAAATACAAAACAATATTTTATTCTCTATTTAGATATAAAATATTCATAAAAATTAGAAAATCTTTTTTAAAAATTCCAAAAAAAGCACATGTATTGTATCATATTCTACCACATATCAAAAAATGATTAAAAATACAAAATATGAAAATAATAAACCGTAAAATCCTTATAAAAGAAGTAAAAATTTAAGAAAAATCCAAAAATATTTCTTTATATCTTTGAATTTTCTCTATTAGATATGCTATATATTAAAAATAGTTTTGGGTTAATTTTGGCCTTATTAATATTCATTAAATCCTAGAGAATCCCAAATAATTAATATGTCTATTTATTTTGTATATGTAATAATTTAAAAAACCCATTTAAAATATAAAGTTACCTTAAAATTATTGAAAATTGGTAAAATATAAAAAACAAAAACACTTTATTTTATATAATTTAATTATATTAACCTATTTATAATTATATACATCTATATTATATATAATATATATTAATTCTATAAGGTATAATATTTATATTATCATATATAAATAATTATCTTATTTTATAAACAAAAAGGAAATTGAAAAAATAAAATTTAAAATAAAATATAAAATATAAAAAATTAAAATCCATAAAAGTGAAATATAATTAAAAACTCAGAAATAAATACTTACCCCTTGTTTGCCTCTTCGTGTTCGACACTTTGATTACTTGCACCTATACACATTTTATTCTAGGTTCTAATAAATTTTATCTTTGATTGTTGATTTATTTTAGAATCGATTAACACAATGATCGCTTTGTTTGTTAACCAAAGTAGAACGATTTTTTCTTAATCAATGGGGTTTTAGCTCAAATGCTTCATTAGGTTATACTAGGTATAACCAATCATAATTCTTATTTTTTGCTGGATTATACCGCTCGGCCACCGGATTTTTCATTCCACTAGCTATGTCCTTACGTCAACATTTTGTTACTTTGTTGTGGTTAGTATAGCAAAAAAGGCTTGCAGGGAGTTGTCTCTTTGATTATTATTATTATTATTATTATTATTATTATTATTATTTGGAGGCATGTCTTCTTAGTCTTTTTCCTTCAAGAAGAAAGGGATTCGGATTAGAATTGGATGTAGAAATTATGTTGAACTCAATGAGGCTGGAGTTGGCATTAGTAAGGACGGATGAGAGGAAATGGAATGTCTAGATTGATCAAACCCTAAGATTGACTTATTTAATCTTGGACTCAAGATGTGGTTTAGTGAGAATCCAGGTAGGGATGGAAGGAGAGTTCTCCTAGTCTTGGGAAGATTAGTAGAGCTCACATATAGGTCTAGAAAGTGATGATGCTATGCACACAATGCAATACACAAAATAAACCCTGATTTCACCAACTGAACATAATGAAGGACGTAAAAGTTTGGCCTCTTATCTTTTTGATTTTAAGGATTATTTTCAAACAAGATTTTCAACTATAGCTCTCATTTAGCCTATAGGGTCAAGTGGTCGACGTGTACTTAGAGATACTCGAGGATTCCTCACTTGAGGTAACAACGAATGACTCCTACTATACAATTTATATATCTCTATCAATGTTGAACTCGAGAATGAGTACTTGTAATACCAAAACCATTATTTTCCAGATTCAAGTGTACACAAGACAATGGACTCCATCCGATCCCGATGACATAGTATCATTCCACCCTTGTCTCTGAGTAGTAAACACTGAAGGGGAAACAATCACTGCACAGATAGCTTAAGCATTAGTTCAGAAAACCGAACACACTTGTTGGGAGTTCCTACTCTATGCTAGTGCTGATTGGTAGCTTTATAATCCACACCCTCGAGCAAGGTTTCTTGCAGTCTCATATTCCAAGCAAACACCAAGGGTTTTGGGCTCTAATCCTTAGCGATATTGTACCTCACTCAAATTTAAAGTACATGTATCGAATGATGGGGGTTACTCTGCAGCAAATAAGGCTTGAGTTTATTCCAAGTTTTAATCAGCCTTGTTTAGCAGTCCCGATTTTTATTTTGGTATCACTTTAAATCGTTAGTGAGCACAAATGTACAACTACCAATCAGTCTCAGTTCTTTTAGATTTAATGAGAAAAATAAGGAGAATTCGATAAAAGTATATGCACAATTAAAATAATGATGTATGCTCAGATAAAATACTTAGAGTGATTCCTCACATTCTTCATGTGGGATGCAAAATAGTATTAAAATTATTCTATATAAATGCAATCGATGAAAACAGTACCTAAGTAGAAAATTCTAATAGCTGGAAGAATGTAATCTATCAATTTGGCTTGGCTTAAACAAATTATGTACATATTATTAAAGTGATTATGTGGCTCTAGTGATGTACAAAATAAGCAATTGATATTTGACACAATGAAGCTCTAGGAGCAGTGAGTACAAGTCCTAATTCTGTGTCAATCACCACACAAACACAATGCCATGACCATACAAAAGGGGTCAAACACATGCCCGAATGTTCAAATGTCCCTATTTCACATACACAAGGTTCCAAATAGAACATGCTGGAAATATAGTAAAATACAGAAAATAAACTTAAGATTCTTCA